>BHFT01015675.1:0-54828 GCA_004320025.1 Laticauda laticaudata
CGAGAGAGGAGAGATTGTTAGGGTTAGGTCAAGTGCGGTTAAGGGTTAGGGAGTTAGGGTTTAGGGATTAGGGTGTTAGGTGTGTTAGGGAGCATCGGATGAGGTGTCTATGGGTTCAGGGTTATGGCGTGTAAGTGGGGATAATAGCGCGTGTCTTAGGGTTAGCCGGTTTTAGTTAGGGTAGGGTTAGTAGCTTGAGGGCTGTTTAGGCCGTTTATTGAGTGAGTTAGGGTTTCAGGGTCTAGGGTTAGGGCGTTAGGGTTAGGGTTAGGGTTCAGAGGTTAGGGTTGAGGGGGAGGGTTTAGGGTTAAGGGTTAGGGTTAGGGTTAGGGTTAGAGTTAGGGTTAGGGTTAGGTTCACTGGGTTAGGGGACTTAGGGTTAGGGTTAGGCGCGTTAAAGGTGCAGTAGTGGTTCACCGGTCGTTACCCGGGTCAAATTGGGTTAGGGTATAGGGTTAGGGTTAGGGTTACGGGTTAGGGTTTAGGGCTTCGGACGCGGAGAGTTTAAAAACGGGTTAGGGTTGGGTTAGGGTTAGGGTTAAAGGGTAGGGTTAGGGGTTCACGTGGGTTGTCACGAAAGGTTAGGGTTAGGGTTAGGGTTAGGGTTAGGGTTCGGGTTTAAAGGGTTTAGGGTTAGGGTTAGGGTTAGGGTTAGGTTAGGGTTTAGGGTTAAGGGTTAGGGTTTAAGGGTTAGGCGTTAGGGTTAGGGTTAGGGTTAGGGGTAGGGTTAGGGTTTAAGGGTTAAGGGTTAGGCCGCTGATTAGGGGTTAAGGGTTAGGGTTAGGTTAACTGGTGTTAGGGTTAGGGTTAGGGTTAACGGGTTAAGGGTTAGGGTGAGGGTTAGGTTAGGGGTTAGGCGCTTAGGGTTAGGGTCGAGGCTGGATTAGGGTTTAGGGTTGTACGAGTTAGGGTTAAGGGGTTAGGGTTAGGGTTAAGGGTTAGGGTTTTAGGGGTTAGGGTTAGGGTTACGGGTTAAGGGTTTTAGGGTTACAGGGCTCGTACTGGGTTATGGGCTCTATGGTTAGGGTTAGGGTTTAGGGTTAGGGCTCTAGGGTTGGGTTAGGGTTAGGGTTAGGGTTATGGGGTTATGGGGTTCAGTGGTTAGGGTTAAGGTTAGGGTTAGGGTTAGGGTTAGGGTTAGGGTTAGGGATTAATCGGTTAGGGGTAGGGTTAGGGTTAGGGTTAGGTGTTAGGGCTTAGGGTTAGGTTAGGTTAGGAGTTAGGGTTAAAGGGTTAGGGTTAGGGTTTAGGGTTAGGGTAGGGTTAGGGGATTAGGGTTAGGGTTAGGGTTAGGGTTAGGGTTAGGAGTTAGGGTTAGGGTTAGAGGTTAGGGTTAGGGATTAGGAGTATAGGAGTTACCGGGTTAGGTTAGGAGTTATGCGGTTAGGAGTTAGGGGTTAGGGATTAGGGATTATGGGGTTAGGGTTAAAGGAGTTAAGCGGTTAGGCGTTTAGGGTTAGGGCATATAAGGGATTGGTAGGTGTTAAGGGTTAAGGGTTAGGGTTAGGAAGTTAGGGTTAGGGGTTGGGTTAGAGGTTAGGGTTAGGGTTAGGGTTAGGCGTTTAGCTGAATAGGGTTAGGGTTAGGGTTAGGGTTAGGGTTTCAGCGGTTATATGGGGTTAGGGTTAGGGTTAGGGTTAGGGTTAGGGATCATAGGGTCTATGGGTTAGGGTTAAGGGTTAGGGTTAGGGTTAGGGTTATGGGTTAGGGATAGGTTAGGGTTAGGTTAGGGTTAGGGTTAAGGGTCTCGATGGGTTAGGGTATAGGGTTAAGGGTTAGGGTTAGGGTTAAGGGTTAGGGTCTAGGGCGTCTAGGGTTATTTGGGTTACAGGTTAGGGTTAGGGTTAGGTGTTAGTGGGTTAGGGTTAGTGGTTCAGGAGTTAGAAGGTTAGGAGGTTTCAGCGGTCTAGGGTTAAGGGTTAGGGTTAGGGTTAGGGTTAAGGGTTAGGGTTTAGGGGTTAGGGTTAGGGTTAGGTTAGGGTTAAGGGTTAGGAGTTAGGGGTTAAGGGTTGCAGGGTTAGGGGGGTTAGGGTTAGAGGTTAGGGTTAAGGGGTTTCACGGGTTAGGCTAGTTGCGGGAGTTATGTGGGTTTACGGGTTTTAGGTTAAGGGTTTCAGGGTTTTAGGGTTAGGGTGTAGCTTATGGGTTAGGGATTTAGGGTTAAGGGTTATGGGTTAGGCGTTAGGGGTTAAGGGTTAGGGTTGGGTTAGGAGTTAGGGTTAGGCGTTAGGGTTAAGCGGTAGGGTTAGGGTTAGGGTTAGGGTTTAGGGTTAGGGTTAGGGTTCACCGGGTTAGGGTTAGGATGTTAGGTTAGGGTTAGGGTTAGGGTTAGGGTTAGGGTTAAGGGTTAGGGGTTAGGGTTAGGGGTTTAGGTTATGGGCGTTACGCAGGTTTAGGGTTAGGGTTAGGGTCTCAGGGGTTAGGGTTAAGGGTTAGGGTTAGGGTTAGGGTTAGGGTTAGGGTTAGGGTTAGGGGTTAACGGGGTTTAGGGTTAGCGTGTTTAGGGTTTAGGGTTAGGGTTAGGGTTAGGGTTAGCCGGGTTTAGGGTTAGGGTTTAGGCGTTAGGCGGTTAGGGGTTTCGGGTTAGGGCTTAGAGTGTTAGGGTTTAGGGGTTAGGGTTACGGGTTGAGGGTTAGGGTTAGGGTTAGGGTTAGGAGTTAAGGGTTAGGGTTAGGGTTAGGGTTAGGGTTAGGGTTAGGGTTAGGGTTAGGGTATAGGGGTTAGAGGTTAAGGGTTAAGGGTTACGGGTTAGGGTTAGGGTTAGGGTATAGGGTTAGGGTTAGGGTTAGGGTTAGGGTTAGGGTTAGGGTTAGGGTTAGGGTTGGGTTAAGGGTTAGGGTTAGGGTTAGGGTTAGGGTTAGGGTTAGGGTTAGGGTTTAGGGTTACGGGTTAGGGTTAGGGTTAGGGTTTAGGGTTACGGGTTAGCCGAGTTAGGGCTTTAGGGTTAGGGTTGGGTTAGGGTTAGGGTTTAGGGTAGGGTTTAGGGTTAGCGGTTAGGCGATTTGGGTTAGGGTATAGGGTTCAGGGGTATCAGGGTTAGGGTTAGGGTTAGGGTTAGGGTAGGCGTTTAGGGTTAGGGTTAGTGGTTTAGGGTTCAGGTGTTAGGGTTAGGCGCTTCAGGGTTTAGGGTTAGGAGTTAGGGTTAGGCGTTAGGGTTAGGGTTAGGGTTAGGGTTAGGTTAGGGTTAGGGTTTAGGGTTAGGTTAGGGTAGGGTTAGGGTTAGGGGTTAGGGTTAGGGTTTAGGGTTAGGGTTAGGGTTAGGGTTAGGGTTAGGGTTAGGGTTAGGGTTAGGGTTAGGGTTAGGGTTAGGGTTAGGGTTAGGGTTTAGGGTTTAGGGTTAGGGTTAGGGTTAGGGTTAGGGTTAGGGTTAGGGTTAGGGTTAGGGTTTAGGGTTATGGGGGGCCGGGGGGGTTAGGGTTTAGGTTGAGGGTTAGGGTTAGGGTTAGGAGTTAGGAGTTAGGGTTAGGGTTTAGGGAGTTATCGGTTAGGGTTAGGGTTAGGGTTATAGCGGTTACGCGGTTAAGGGGTATGGGTTAGGGTTAGGGTTAGGGTTAGGGTTAGGGTTAGGGTAGGTTAGGGTTAGGGTTAGGGTTAGGGTTAGGGTTAGGGTTAGGGTTAGGGTTAGGGTTAGGGCTCTAGGGTTAGTGTTAATGGTTCACGGTTAAGGGCTTAGGAGTTAGGTTAGGGTTAGAGTTAGGGTTAGGGTTAGGGTAGGGTTATGGGTTAAGGGTTATGCGTTAGGGTTAGGGTTAGGGTTAGGGTTAGGGATTAGGGTTTAGGGTTAGGGTTAAGGGTTAGGGTTAAGGGTTAGAGGTTAGGCGATTAGGTGTTAGGTTTAGGGTTAGGGGGTTAGGGCTCAAATAAGGGTTAGGTTTATGGTGTTTAGGGTTAGTGGTTAGTCTCACGGGTTAGGGTTAGGGTATAGGGTTAGGGTTAGGTTTAGGGGTTAGGGTTAGGGTTAGCGGTTAGGTTAGGGTTAAGGGGTGTAGGTTAGGGTTTAAGGGTTAGGTTAGGGTTAGGGTTAGGGTTAGGGCTCTAGGGTTATGGGTTAGGGATTAGGGTTCAGGGTTAGGGTTAAGGTGTGGGAAGTAAAGGTTTGAGGGAGTTAAGGAGTTACAGGAGTTCAGGGGGTTAAGGGTTAGGGTTAGGGGTTAGGGGGTTGTAGAAGGTTAGACGATGTTTAATGTGGTTAGGGTTATTGGTGAGGGCTTCTAGTGGTTTAGGGTTTAGGGTTAGGGTTAGGTTAGGGTTAGGGTTACGGGTTCAAGGGTTTAGGGTTAGGGTTAGGACTCTACGGGTGTTAGGTGGTTTCTCCACGGGGTTTTTAGTGGTTAGGCAAAGTTAGTGTTCATGTGTGGAGGGTTTAGGGTTAGGGTTAGGGTTAGGGTTAGGGTTTAGGGATTAGGGTTAGGGTTAGGGTTAGGGTTTCAAGGGGTTGAGAGGGTGTTAGGGGAGTTGATAGGGGGTTAGGGTTAGGGCGTTTAGGGTTAGGGTTAAGGTTAGGGCCTATTTAAGAGTTGATTTAGGGATTAGGCGTTAAAGGGCGTTAATGTGTAGTTTATTGGGTTAGGGTTAAGGTGTATATAGTGGTTGTTAGGGTTGAAGGGTTAGGCGTTGAGGGTGTTTAGGGTTAGAGGGTGTTAGGGTTAGGGTTATGTGGCTTAGGGCTTAGGGGGTTAAGGGAAATGTTAAGGGTTAGGTTGTTATGCGTTAGGGTTAGGGTGTAGGGTTATGGAGTTAGTGGTTAGGGTTATTAGGGTTAAGGGTTAGGCTGTCTCAGGGGTGAGTGGAGTTCCCCTTATCAAGGGTTTAATTAGATCTTAAAGCAGGGGATGCATTGGGAGGAGGCCATCGACTATTGGTTTTTTATTATATGTCATATTTACCTAATGCATCAGTTTTATTACAATATGTTATTTTTTGCTGATGACACATGTATTTTCTCATGAAATTCATAATTTATCAATGTCTCATTAGATCCTGAAATAATGAATTTTATTCCTATTGTCACAGTGGTTTACAAAAGTAATATATATATCTTTGAATTTAACCAAAAAACAGAATTACATACACTAATTAAAGATAACATCGCGCGAAAGGAACCGATGGATTGTGAGTGGGTTGTGAATAGCGAAGGGTTTTGAATGTATTCTGAAATCGGATGTGGTTTTTATTGTCTATATCTGAGATTGGACTGTTCGACAAACATCTCACAAGGTAAATTTCTTGGATTATAAATTAATTGAAACTCTTAGTGGAATGATCATCGCGAGAGGTGGCATTAGGGCTCGGTGGAATGGACACGCTGTACCACATAAGTTGAGAGCTTTCTAACTTGCGTGATATAGATACCTAGTTAGAGCTCGACGATATGAACAAGACATCAGTGGTCTACAGGGGACAATTCAGTTTGGGAAATAATTATGTAAAACACGATCAAAAACAGTCGACGATGGTTTCGCTACGATAAGTGTGCTACTGGATGAGTTTTGGATTAATGCTTTATACGCATGGTGGAGCGAATCAGTATGGTGACCTAACAGGTTTATTTGGTTAAGTTAGAGCTTGCCATTACTCATGCAGATTATTGGTAATATGATATGGGCAACTCCGTCTGCCAACAAATATTATATTAAATTGCAAAGAAAAAGCTATTCCATTATGATGTGCATGCTGGTTATAAATGATCACCAGATCCCCTATTTTTTTCTTTTACGACTTAAAGGTAAATGACATCCACACTTTACAATGCACTTTTGATGTTCCGCTTTAAATACGCATTATACCTCCTTCATTAATTTATCGATATGTTCCAGCTGAACTCCAGATCCATTCCTATCCAACAAGGAATGCATAGAGATGTAACATTTTGAATAGCCCCAAATACATTCTTAGCACAAATCCATAACGATACATCCCTGGCCCAGATATTTGGAACATTCAACTTCCACTTGAAATTACATAAATGACCAGTCTATTTATTCATTTAAAAAAGTATTAAAAGAATAAATGTTGATATCTTACAGTATCAGGTGATATTTTCCTTAGAAACATTTAATGATCTGTCTTTATTTCATTGTGTATCTATTACGTTATGCTCTTTTTGAGTATCCTGTACATGCCGATCACCTGCAGTATCTATAGTTCCGTGCTGGTGTCTTAAACTGGGATTCCATTCCTTCTCTGTTGTTTATTATTCCATCGTTGTGTCGGGGCAAATCATGCTGCACGTATGATATTATGTCTTTGAACGAACAAGGTAGAATTTTATTGTTTTAGATATGATGATTGTCTTTTGTCCTTGTTCATCTTCTTCTCCAGTCTTCTCATCCTTCCATGTTAATTCTTTATAGTGAGCAAAGGAACATTTATCCATGTGGAATACAATCACTGTAAATTTACTAGCATAATATGCATATATGCTTTATGTCTAGGTAAAATAGGTTATTTGAGTTGATTATTTGGCGAGATTAAATATGGGGAGCTTTTATGCATCCTCCTCTCCCTTCTCTGTATTCTTCTCTTTGTTCTCTCTTCCTTTCTTCTCGCTCTCCCTACCACCCCTTAATGTCCACGAGCATACATGATTGGACACTTTTGTTTTTATTGTACAATGTTATTCGTTATCGCTTGCCAAATAGTCAAGCTTTGTGCTTATTTTTGGCAATTGTTTTGTATTGTTTTGTATGCTTTTGTATGTTTTGTATGTTTTATAAATAAAATAAATAAAATGGGGAAAACACCATGAAACATCATGTGATGGCAACATGACTCAGCAAGTTTGACATCTGTGCCTTATACCCTTAACTCTACAACAAGGGTATTCCTGATATAAGGGTAAAAAAAATCAAAATGGCAATTATAACTATCTGATCATAACCCTAATCCCTTTTAATGTGCATCATACATATGGGATACCCAAACAAAGATTACAACTGCCATCTAAGACTTTTTTTAAGACTTAACATAGATACATTCTCCATGGACAGTCTTTTTTTATCCTTTCCAACACCCAGCTTTTTTCTCAATTTTTCATAAAAAGAAGTCTCTTCCTTTCCAGAAGTACCCAGGTCTGAATTTCTTGCAGGCTAAATGCTATTTACTAAAAAGCCCTATAGCTTTTCCCATGAATTATTTACATTTATTTATTTCTATTTTGTTCCCTCCACTTCTGATTCTTTCCAATTACATGTCCCTAAGCAATTAGTTTTAACATCCAGCCTTTTTGTCTAGCTTTTGCAAATCATAACCACTTTCTACCAAATCTATTTATTTCCCAATTCTACTACAACTCTCTGAGTTACAATATAATACTGAGAATGCAGGCTATTAGGGATAAATGGGGATAGAGACATCTTGGAACAATGGCTTGGCTTCATTTTCCTCTGGGCTCAGTTTGAACAATTGGTATGAAATATAGCCCACAGCAAGGAAAAGATGCTATTTTGGCTCCTGAATTGTGTTATTTCTTACATGTTCTTCATAAAACTGGCTCTGGTTTCAACAAAATTGAGGATAGGCCTTTGTAGATGGATGGTTCTTCCAAGTATATGCCCAAGTATATCTACCTTTGACCCTGGCCCAGAGAAAGAAGTTGCTGCTGGTTATGGAGTTTTAACACTGTGATTCATTCATTCATTCATCATTCATTCATTCATTCATATTGTATGTTGCTCATTTTGCAGAGGCAACTCTAGCGAGAAGGGACTTATTTGGAGACTCCTTGAGGTAATTGTACTCCATCTCACTCTTTTTGAATTCAACCAAACTGATTTTATGAATACAAAATTTCTTGCACTGTCGAGAAAGATCTCAGTATTCTGTCTACTGACAGAAGACTATTTACTGTGTATCAGAATCTTATTAAAGAACAAACCTGTTCCATGTAATATTGGAGGTAACATGCAACTATCAGGATAAACTAGTATTTTAGGAATCCACCCAATCTCCACTGAATAGCTTCCCAAATAAGTGGCCATGAATGTGACTTAGAACAGCACCTTTCATTATTCACTCAGTTTTTCAAAGAATATTCTGAATTTCCCATTTCTTCCTAAGGTTTAAATCAGACAAATACTACCAATAGTGATATTATTCTCTTTATGTCCCTGTAATGGCAAAGAATTTCACTGTGGACTGGGTACATTTTAAAAAGTCTGTAACTTTGATCTGCAACGCAAATTTTCTGGATGTAAGCAGCTCTAAAAGGATAGGAATCTAAGAAAGACTTTTCTAGAGCAGAACAAACTCTACATCTAGTAATCAACCAGACATCAGCGAGCAGACCAGAAGTGAAAGATAGCGTACTAGTACTCCCTCCTGTTTATACTAAGATGCTGATACTGGTAATGAACATCTGGTCCTGTGCATAATATATAACCCTCATGACTACAAATTATTCATAGTTATGTCCTGACATATTTATGAACATACTGCCTTTTAGGTTAGGCAGCATTTCTGCACACACACAACTCAAGTTGCACTTAGTTCCAGGAAATACATTTACATTATATTTTCAAAGTTCTAAAACAAGCAGAACATTGACACTTTCTGTATTTAAAGAGAATTGTATTAATAATTCTTGACAGCAAGATATGGATATCAAACTCAGACATAGGGTCTTTTCCTCTCTGGATTCTGAGCAACAGAAAGAGCAATGGATCCTTCATCTCTCTTCCAGTGAAACCTTTTAGAAAAACACCAAGCAAAAGTAAAGAATGATGCATAGCTGTCAGAATTTTAATTATAAGCCATAACATAGTACTTTTCCCAACCTAGTTAGGAATTCTGAGAATCACAATCTAGAAGTACACATCACATCTGGATATACAAGGTTGGGAAGGTTGATCCAACAAGTATAAATCTAAACCTTCTAAAATACTAATGGAGCTAACCCATTAAAAATATTTTTTCAGTACAGTTTCAAAAATTATTATCAGTTAATAAAAAGTTTAGTATTATTTTAACTGTGCTACATATTTTATAGTGTAGCTTCAAAGTGCTCCTCTACGTCCTCCTCCAAATTTAATTACAAGTAATTGAAGCAATAAAACCAAATAATTTGGGTGCTCTGAGAAAATATCATTACTTTAACTACATAGAAAGTTGCCAAAAGACATGGAAACATCATATTGAAATAATTAGAGCAAACTGCATACCAAAGAAGAATAAATCTCACCAGGAAGCTTGGCTGAATTAAATATTTAGCTAGATTTAACTCAGTTTAACTTAACTGTGATCTCAGTGTTAATTTACCATCACTGCAATTGCCTCTACCAACATCAAAGCATATTCAGTAGACTATATGTATGCATCTTGGGCTTGTTTCAAGAGTTTAAAACAATGAATAGAACCAGGAGGGGGCATGTCAAGAATCAGATTATGTGCTATCAAGCCCTATCTTAAATGCTCAGTCTCACCCTTTCTACCATGTACCAGATGCCTCCTCCATTTAGGCCTTGGAGATGTCAATATCAGAAAATAGACCTTCATTAGTTAAAGGGTCTCAGATTTGCTGATTTATAGCAAGACATAGCTAGATCTTACAGAGTAATATCAAGAGTAATCTCAGATAAAGAATATGGTTCATGAGAGCAGTACAATATGTAAGCAACTCAAGGGACAGATGATGTAAGTGACAAAAGGCATGATTTGGGACTCATATGTCCTGAATATACATAATGTTCATAGTCTTCCTACTTTTTTTCAATGGTACTATTGCATGCTTCCCAGTTAAGTAATTTATTTGATTTGTCAATCGCTCACAAGATAATAGGTATAAGTATAAACATGAGTAAGAATACAGGAAATAGGTACGAATAAATGGGGACTATAGGATAGGGAAGATAGGCACGATTTTGCATTTATGCACACCCCTTTCAGACCTCTTAGGAATGGGGTAAGGTCAATAGTGGATAGTTTAAGATTAAACTTTAGATTAATAGCACAGAACAGGTATTTTAGGAAATTAAAAAGCCAACACAAATTAGTTTTCTGGAAATTATTCACCAAAAGAATTATATATATTGGATTTGATTCATAGCACATTTGCCAAAGAAAGTTTGTTAAAATCAGTGCTTCATTGACCTGGAGAAAAGAAAAGATTCACAGGTCATTTTAATATGATAACTATTTCTGATAAATAAATACTTAGTCAGCTTCAGAAGAAAAAAAATAAACAATTTATTTCAATAGATTTTGCTAATCTAACTTCTGGCAACTTTTGCCTCTGGTCATGCTAAATGGTTAGGCAGTGAATTGTAGATCATCTATGTCCAGAAAGCCGCAAATTTAAAGCCACACATTTTACAAACCTGCAGAAAAGTTATGTAAACCAGATCAAGTCAAGTATTTTGAGATTTGGCATGTACAGGAGGTCAAAGACCTATAAGTCCTTTTTGCTCATTACCAGAGTTATCTTCCCCCTCCCCCTTTTCTAAATTGTTGAACTGGGCATTGGTGAGTGGTGCTGCCAAATCTAGCATTTAAGTTATCTGAATATTTTGGAGCATTGTTCCATAGTAATGCTTTGTTACAAGACCAAAGTATTGTGAGCAGTTAAACTAATGCTTGTTGGTGATAGCAGGAGCTACTGGTACAGCAAGTTAAGGGAAGGAAAGCAGATGAAACAAAAGAGATTGTCTTTGACTTCACATTGTTCAGGTAAGGGGGATGCTTTAGTTAGCATAGAGGTACAATAGCCTAGCTTATGCTGAGACAGAGGATTATGGCCTTGGAGAAGATTACTGTGCTGAAGGCAGGGGTGGAATTCTACCAGTTTGGACCGGTTCTATAGAACCGGTTATGATTCTGTGCAGTAAAGAGAACTGGCAAATCATGCCCCTGAGTGTCCCCGTCCCTCTCTGCCCACCCCTCTCTTTCCTGCCCAGTCAGTCCTTATTGTGTATGTGCAACACTGTGTGCATGCCTGACATAGCTGACTGTGTTCTCCCCCGCCCAGTCACTCTTAAGATATTTCTTTTCTTTTTTTCCCTCCTGGTGATCAGCTGTTCCAATGATCAGCTGTGCTCACTGTCTTACTGCTTCACACAGGAGGCTTTCCTGAGGCCCAGGAAGCAAAAAGGGGTACTGGGGGAGAGTAGCGGAGGTATAGCAGGGGAAGCTGCTCCCCCTGTGCTTCAGTTTTTGCCTTCCTGGGCCCCAGGGAAGCCTTCTGGGAGAAAAAAACAGCCCCCCCAGGAGGCTTCCTGAGGCCCAGAAGGCCCAAAAATGGAGCATGGAGGGATGCTGCATGTCCCCACCATTCCGTTTTTTGCTTTCCTGAGCCCATGGAAGCCTTTTGGGAGAACTCCCCTAGGAAGCTTCCCTGAGGCCCAGCAGGCAAAAAAAAAAAAACCTGGCAGAGGGCTGNCCTAGGAAGCTTCCCTGAGGCCCAGCAGGCAAAAAAAAAAAAACCTGGCAGAGGGCTGAAAAAAAGAAGAAGTCATACCCAGCCAGTCACTTGGCCATGCTCACCTGGCTATGCCCACCTGACCACGCCAACTTTGCCACACCCACAGAACCAGTTATTAAAAAAATTGAATCCCACCCCTGGCTGAAGGTCTCAATTAGGATGATTGTTGAAGTTCCTGCCAAAACTGCTGCTACACTGGATAGAGTCATAATCTGCAGAACCTTATATATCAGAAACATGTAAGCTGCACCTGAAGATCTGTTTATTTTAAGCTTACGTTAATAGAAAATAGAAAGTAAAATGATGCAGGCATACCTGAGAGGATAAAAATGCATTAGTTAAATGTGGGCAACAATAGATAGATAAAATATTTTACTTACTTAGTTTGCATTGGGACAAGAAGGCTGTCGTCAGCCCTTAAAGTCAGGATTTTTCTATCAATAGTAACAAAAGATGCACCTTCCTAAAATGGAAAAGAGAGAGACTTTTAATTCTTTCTGGATTTAAAATGGAAATAGAGATATAATTTAAAATGTAAATTTAAAATTCACCAGTTTATCTGTATAAATCTTGCCTGTCTTGTTTTCATCTTTGCTCTACTTCATCAATGTAAGCTAATTGTAGATACACAATTAAGCTGGTTGCTTTGGCAACATAGACACATTATCACTCTTTCCCAATGTCTACTGCTTACAATAATGTGGATAAAAAGTTGGGAAAAATTGCTAGGAAATTTGTTAGTATATTTCTGTCAGTCAGCTACAACATTAAATACCTCCTTTCCCCTTTAGGATGCTCTCATAATTTTTAAATTTGAAAAAAAAAACAAATTCAAAGGATTAAGTACAACCTTCCTAGCTCCATAATAAAGTTAGCAAACAAGATATGTTTATTAACTGGCACGGAGGAAGAATGAGCAAAAACAATCGACCTAGGTGACTCACTAATAAACTAAATTTGCAGTACAAAAATTGGTTGGTCTGCCTGAAAATAGAAGGGATTAACCCCCACCCCCTTTCCTTTTCTACATTTCTCATTTGATATTTGAAAAGTTTTTCAGAACTAAAAGAATAATTCTCTAAACCCACAGGCGGTGGTGGAGACATTACTAAGGTGTAGACATTACTAAGAGGGAATCATTAGTGTGGAAAAAGGCCATCTCTATTTCATCAGAGAGGTGTCCTGTCAAGTTAATTCACTTCTGCAAGAACTAAAAGAAGTCTGGCCTGAAGACAGCTGTACCTGAAGGCAAGGAAGATCATCAGCAGTAGAAGCTCAGGTCTCTGCCAAGCATTCAGAGAGACACAGTTTGTGTCTGGCTACTTTCTATTTTTCCTACTTTTTGCAAGGTAATTGCATTCTTTCAAAAGGAGAAAACTGATTGTACATTCAATGCAGTCAGCCTTCAGGTTTCCTATTTTTTATCATTGTGGTTTCTCAAAGAGTCCTTCAGCCATTTGTAAGTTTCTGGTTCAGATTCCAAAGTGACCATCAAGTAGGGGAACTCAAGTACTTTAGATTAGAAAGCTACTATCTTGAGTCAAATGCAATTATTCATGGATGGATTTAGTTTTTGCAGTAACTTTTCTAGAAAACTCCTCCATCTGCATTCTTTTGCCAAGTTTTTAGCTACTGCCTCCATCTATCCATCCATCCATCCATTCATCCATCCATCCATTGTTATTATTTTTTCTATTATAAAGACTTTTTGCTTTAGGAAAATAAGTGTGACTTTTCTGTGTTTAAGGGCCTCATTTAAAATTAGGATATGTGGAAGGGGTATGCATTATTATTTTTTATAGTGATCCTCCATTACTTTGTAAGATAAAGGAAAGATCAGTAAGAACAATGCATGTGTTGGTTCTGGAAGTTTGTTTGGTTTTTTAAATACAATACTATACATAGCAAGTAAGAAATAAAGCATATATACCATCTGCCATATCCATATATCTGCATTCTTTCCTCTCTCTTCAGTTGTTCCTGGTCCAAATATTACAACCTAAGAGACAACCAAGAAAATATGTTCTTTTTATTTTAAGGTTACGGTTAGTGTATCTACTTTATTAATGCATCTACTTTATTTTAATGGAATAGCATTATACATATGAGAAAATGAACATTACACTTGTTCATTATACAGCTGATATATATAATAATCTTAGAAATAAGAAACTCTCTTATCATATAGCAGAAATTAAAAAGAAATAGATCATATACTCTTGTGACACAGTTCTCTAAGTTCAGCTAATACACAATTATTCTTGATTATTCTTGGTTTATGAACTCAACCTATTATATCCAAAATTTCCTCCTTTCAAAGATTCAAAGGATTAGCTTTTGCAGCATTTGTTTTTGCAATAAAGTTTTTCACACTATTTCATTTCCTAGTAACTACACTTACTGTGAGGAGTATTATCACTCCCGTTGTTCATGGAGGCTGAAAATAGCACCCAGTTCATGGCACAAGCCCTGATGTCATACAAAATATTCCCAACTGATCTTCAGAGCTTTATTAGCAAAGAGAGTTTGTTCAGAATAGGAGATCTTGATTTAGACAGTTTTAAGTTTGGGAATCCCAAAATATGGCTTCAGATTTGTTTAAAGATACTGCTCCCCCTTCAAGAGATTATTGTAATCATTGGATATTTTCCATTGTTTCATTTCCTTAATTCATCTTGCTGCAACAAGGAGGTTTTCAGCACAGGTGGCCCTGGCACAATGGAAAATTTCCAGGAACATCGTTGGAGAACTAAGAAAGAACATACTGTAACTTGCTCTTTGGTGGATCTGAAGTCACATCTGGTACTGTTTTTAGTACAAATAGAAATTAAGAGGAAAACGTACCAAATACAGCACTAAATAATGTGTTAGGAGTTGGAGATCTAAATCATGCAACAACTCCATTGAAATTATATCTTTTCCTAAGAGAAACTATGTTTCAATTCTTTCAAACTAAAATTATTTTACATACAGATTTTTTTCAAACCAAAACTGTGGCCAGATAACAGATCTATGTATTTTATTTTGACTTTACTCCAATGGCTGGAAAACTCCTTTCTCCTAGTTTTTAAAAAATATTGAAATCAAATTTTATTTTATTGATCTTTTAGCCCCTAGCTAAGTTTTAACAACAAGTACAACAATACAAACATATTTGTGATGTTGTATCATCCAGATTAGAAAGCAAGCTTTGTGTAAAGGTTAAGGCCATTAGTTCTAATCCCAGGTTGGCATGAAGCTGGTTGGATGACCATGGCAGTCACTTTATCTTAGCCCTAGGAAATAGGCAATGGCAAACCACTTCCGAAAAGTCTTGCCAAGAAAACTAAAGGGACTTGTTCAGGCAGTCCCAGAGAATTGGACACAATTTAATAGAAGGACCAAAATATCAAACCGATGTTTTATCCAGTGCCTTGAGGCTCTCAGGATCTGGATGAGGCAGAACAGATGAAGACCAATCCCTAGCAAGCTTTCTACTGAAATAGTGTCATTGCTGGCAAATACTATTCTGAAGGAACAAGTTTACAATCTGGGCATCCTTCTTAATACATAGCTGCTTCTGGCATGGGTATAAATTGTGATTAGAGAGATACAAGCACATCTCAATACAACAACACATTTAGACTACTACAATGTGCTTTTCCTTGGGCTACCTTTTACGAACACTCAGAAACAGCACTGAGCTCAAATGCAGTGGCCATTATGCAAACTGGCACTAATTCCTGGGAAAACTGCAATGTATCATAAGATTGCCAATGTACTAGTTACTGATTAGTTTCTGAGGAAAATTTGAAGTGCTGGTTATGATCTATAAAATATTTTATGGCTTATGGCTTGACACCCATACATCTACAGATATACCTGCTCCAACCTATCCAGACTAGACCAACCTATCAGGTGACCTAGAAAAAAATACTCCTAGTTCCCCAATTGTGGTAGGAAAGAACCCAGGGGGCTGTAGCATCTGGGGTCTCTCTGCAGTGTTCAGACTGACATCACCCCTGCTTGCACTCAATAAGAAGCTGAAGATTGAGCTGTTTCAGATTTCAAATTCTAATCTGTGTAGTTGACCTTTTTTATTTTTCTTGTTTTATTTTTTGTTAGAGTTTATTGTATTTTTATTGTAATTAAAAATACAATAGAAATAATGATCAGAAAGTAAAGGGGAAAAGTCAAGAAGGGGAAAGAGATACAAGATAAAAAGAAAAAAACAGTGATTTCTGACTGTTTTCAGTGCAGTAGAATAGTCTATTTTTCTTGAGAGTGTTTTTGTTATTGGGATTAGGGAATTAACAAATCAACAGTAGATAAATTTACCTGTTTCTATCTTTATATAGATGTAATGGTATGTGAGATTGACTTTGAAAAACCAGGCAAAGAGAGGCTGCCCACAGATAGGAGGCAGTGGAGCAGAGGTGGTGTTCAGCAGGTTCTAACCAGTTTTGGAAAACCGGTAGCAGAAATTTTGAGTAGTTCAGAGAACCTGTGATAACCTTCCCCCAGGAGTGGGAAGGGAATGGAGATTTTGCAGTATCCTTCCCCTGGAGTAGGGTAGGAATTGAGATTTTGCAGTGTCCTTCCCCTGCCATGCCCACCAAACCACATCCACCAAGCCATGCCATGCCCACAGAACCAGTGATAATTTTTTTTGAATCCCACTACTACAGCGTAGCCACAACTTCATAATGGGTGGAGCAAAAGGTCCTGGAGGGACATTCCCTAAATTATCAGGCTGTAAAGGTGATGGTGACTTTCAAGGTTCTGTTACTGTAGCTTTCCAATAAAGTTGAATTATCTTATAGAGCCATATTTCCTGTCTGGTCCTGGGGTGAAATTCAACCACCTTGGCCCAGCTCATTTGAATAGGTAAAAAAATAGTCCCTGGTTGTTATTACTATTATACCAGCCATGTCCAAAGCCATGCCAGCAGAGCAGGTAGGGAAAAAAATTGAATTTCATCCCTGGTCTGGTCTACCTGGTAATAGGCCAATGGAAGAGGAGGGTCAGCAGGTGAGCCTGGAGGTTAGATTGCAGATAAGGATTAGTATTTATAGTTTAATTAGGCATAAGGAGACATAATGTGAAGTGTGATGGGAGGAAAAAATATTCATCTGGAAACCAAAATCTACAGGTAATATTTACTAACTGTAGATACTATGCACCTAGATTTGGGTGGGGGAGCAGGGAGGGTGGGAGGGAGGGAAAGAGAAGCAAAATGTCTTGGTCAAAATAAATCTCCCAATAGGATATACCTTCTTCAGTTATAAGAGAATCTTATTTAATCATTCTAGTTCAGAATTAAAAATTGTTTTTTAACCTCTGTTTCAAAGTTGTCTCCAAAAAGACTCAAGGTTTGTTTCAGGGCTATATTTTCTTGGCAATCATTCAGCCAATCTTGCAAAGAAAAAGGATCCATGACTGTGACATTATTTAATGGAAAAGGAATTGCTCTTAAGATTTCACCTACAAACAAATAAAAAACAAAGAGAGAAGAGAACAAAGATATTGAAAAAACGATGTTCTATATTGTAGTTTTTTTGTTTTCCATGATTCAAACCTATTAAGAGAAAATTGTAACACTGAAAATAGTACAAATAAAGGAGAAAATTTGTAGCTCAGGGTTGAAATGAAGGGTCCTTGGTGCTCTCTGAGCTGAAATGTTTCATTAACCAAACTAGGTAAAAATTCATTGGGTAATGAAATGTTGCAAGAAAACAATCCAGCTCGGAGAGCACCAAGGACTCCTCCTTGAAAGTAGTTTGATAGTATCTACTATGAGATGTGGTAGGTTCCCTTTCATTGTGTGTATGTGTGTGTGTGTGTGTATGTGTGTGTGTGTGTGTATACAAAACACACACACATATGATCTATCTATCTATCTATCTATCTATCTATCTATCTATCTATCTATCTATCTATCTATCTATCTATCTATCATCTATCTATCTCAGGGGTTGAACAGAAGAGAATTGTGTAAGACCCAGACTCTTTCCCTTTCAAATGATAAGAATGAACTTTTGAACACTGGGTATTTCAAAAGGAATCCTTTATTGAAAAGGAAGATATCCAGGTGATATTCAAAGTAGGGTCTAATATGCCTCCTGGCATATGGCTTAGATAAAGGGAGTTAGAGCCCTCCCCTCAGACTGGTGTGGATTTCATCAATACAAAGAAGAAACATGTTAATTTCCCCCACTCCCTTTTTTTTCTGGGAACATAGTTAAAAAGAGCTTCCCAGGGTTTCTTTTGAAGCTGGAAATTTTATGGCCCCTTCTCCTCTTGCTATCTCTCCAAGAGGTGACAAGTTTCCAGGCATCTGGACTCCAGTCCCCAGTTGTATATCATGTGCAAGTTATACAGATTCAATACATAAAAAAGGATTACTTGTACCAAACCCCTCCTCTTCTTCCATTGAAGAATGGCAGATACACAGATCTGACAGAATTGTTTAGTGTTTTTCCAGAATGTAAGAAATACTTATACATTACAGGAAAGCAGATTTCAACTTCAACTTGACAGCAAAAAGAATTTCCTAATAAAAGCAGTTCAGCAATGTAGCAATTTGTCTTTGGTAGTCCCTTCTTCTCTCAGCCTAAACAGCCCATTTAAACAGAGCTGAGTAATCCTCTTTTGGGAATGCAGTAATAGTGGGTTCCATCATGGGACAGGGAACTGGTCTAGACAATCTCCACATTTCCTTCCAATTCTAACATTCCATGATTTTCCAAGTGTTTGACTCTTTTATTATATAGCACAGCCCTGGGAAACAGAATGAGTTGAAAAATTAAATATTATTTTTCAAAACTTGTTGATCTAAATACTGCTGTACACAAACTGGTTTTCTTTTATGGCTGAAGTGCATTTAAAAAGCAACAATAGATGGTTCAGTGTGATTTGTTATGTATGCTTAATGTTAAACATAGTGAATCTTATTTCTATTATTTCTATTGTTTATAGCTACTTGGGGAGTACTGTTATCAATTGTGTGCTGGAGCCGATTCATAACAACTTGTGAAAGCCAATTTTACATTTTCAGGAAATTTATGTACCAATTTAGAACAGAGCTGAGCCCCAACCAATGTAAATGAGTATTAGCTTTTAAATGTTTTATGAGCAGAGAAACCTGTCCACTCTCTTGTGTCTTTTATATTTATAACAGATGTCCCATCCATTAATCTATTATTCACTTCGTTGTGGAACTCCCCCTTTCAAATATTTTAAATTATCATGCTGCATAATACAGTCCAATTCCCCCAGACTACTCAAGAACATTTTGGAGGCTCATTTCTCTCTGTGGAACAGAATTGGTTATCACCCTTGTAAATGTAATATATTTTCTGTTTGTACTCAAAACTGTCTGAAAAATCATTGGGTGCTTTAAATTCTCTTCTGAAATTTTCAGATGCCTAGTGAAATTAATTGCAACATTCTGTTAGAGCATAGATAAAATCCCAGGTCCCACCCACTTTTTACTCCTCAAAAACCATGGGAATGTTTTCATAATATGTCCTTGGGGTGCTTTTTCAATAACGGCCCAGACATGATGCAGAAAAATATTGAATATCTCAGGGATATCCCAAATGTTCATTAACAACATCTGTTTCTAATTTCGGTAGTATAATTGGCTGGGTGGGGTGGAGACGGGGGAATGATATTGCATTTGTTTTCAGCCTATTGTGAAGTTTCTGCTATTATAATGTAATAACACTGTCTAATTGCTGCAACTTATTTTTCCTATGATAACTTCTTATACAATATTTTAAATGAAGGAGGTTGGTGACTGAAAACTGATGGAAGTAAATAAAAAACAAGTTAGGACAAAGAATTATGATTCACATAACAATGCATATCTCATAAAGATCAATAATCTGTTGCTGGGTATACTCTCTCATTTTTATTATTTTACTATTTTGAATTTTTATTTATTCCAGTGGTAGGCTTGGTGGGAACTCTGCAAAAGCCTTTAGAGGAGTATTATGCCCTACAAAATTCATTTTATGTACTCAGCTTTATTTGTATTCTACAATGTATTATTTGCATTTTGTAACAAAATGATTAATTCTGGGGAAGAAATCACAACACATTCACAATCTGAAATAATTTACAGTGAAAATACAAAAGTAGAAGTTATAATCTGGGATGCTAAATATTTTCATATGAGATATTAGGGGTCTGGATGCTCAACTGTATGATGAATGGTTATAAGAACTAGGTATATCTAATCTAACAAAGAGAAGGACTAAGGGTAATGTAATAGCAGTCTTCCAATACTTGAGGGGTGTCACAGAGGCTCAATCTATTACCCAAAACATTTAAAGCAGGACAAAAAGTAGTGAATAGAAGATTATTAAAGAGAGATCCATCGTAGAATTAAGGAGAAATTTCCTGACAGTGAGAACAATTAATCATAGCTTGCATCCAGAAATTGTAGGTGCTTCGCTAGACTTTCAGTAAGAGATTGGACAATCATTTGTCCAGAATAGTATAGGATCTCCTGATCAAGCAGGGGGTTGATTAGACTTCAAAGTTCCCCTCCAGCTCTGTTATTATTTTCACTATATAAATTGTCAAAAAGGCAGCAGTACGCTTGCTCAAGATGCTATGGAAAATTGGATATCTTCAGAAGCCAAACATGCTCTTCTCCATTAAACTACAACTGCTTCCCAAAATTTTCCAGTTCCCACAATGAATCCAGATTTTCTTAAACTGCCAAGGCTGCTAGAATCATATGAAACACTGAGAATATGCTGTGAGTGTTCTCACAGTAGCAACTGGCTATAAGAGAAGCATGTTAATACAATGCCTGCTAAAATTACAGTACTTTGTTGAGGTTGTGAGGAATCAGAAGTAGTAACACTTTCAAGCAAAGCAGTGGATAGAAATTTTTACAGTCAGGTAGGGCAGAAAGTCTTCCAACACAAAAAGAAGTGTCTGGGGATACATTAGCATCACACTGATACCTATCCAGTTCATAATATAGTCACCTGTTCAAGTGTTCATAAGGTTATGAAGAAGACATGCTAGGAGAGTAGAACAATATTGTGACTCTAAAGGCCCGGTCCCACTGGCCGATGGACGCAAAACGTATGCATAAAGGACACAGTGGACGAGCAAAATTTTGGGGGTGGCTCCATCCGTTGTTATCCACTCCAAAAAGTGGCAAAAATTCGCATAAACAGAACAGAAAAGAATGGAAAAGAACGGACATGGGTAGTATGTAGGGGGGATGTTAAACGGATGTTCATAGGAAGCCTAGCGGATGTATATCAGATGCAAACCTTTCACTGCGCATCCTTTCTATTTCCGTGCTACTAATGCTGTGTAGACGTTCTGTGTACCTTTTGTTTCCTCCCTCTTTCCGTTTTCAGCTGCAGCGGATGTGAGTTGCGAGGATGCCCAGAGGATGCAGAGAGGATACAGCGGACGTTTAATGGATAATAAACGGACATAGAACATTTGTTGCTCGTATGTCACGGATGTTCATCATACACGGCGGAAAGTTCATCCGTTCACAAAGTTTTGTGCAGCTCAAAACTTCTTGTGTGGATGAAATCGCAGTGGACGGATGCTTGACGGATAGAGCGTATGAAACACGTATGCAATGAGTATACAATGGATGCATAGCATTTTCCAACGAATTGCAAGCTTTTTTAATGTTTTACATCCTCTTTGCATCCATAAGTGCAGTGGGACAGGCCCTTAAGGCTATACTTCAATTGATACATTCTTGATAAGCTCAGGAGACCTTGTACTATCTGTTTCCCTTCAGGCCAAATCTCTCTCTCTCTAAGGAGGTCCTTGGATAAAGTGCAATGCTGAGTGTGAGAAGTGTGAGAAGACTGCTGTCATTAAATAGGTACAAATACATCTGGAAGGAACCAGGCACAAGTGGCAATGGAGAAACAGAGGAAGAATATGCAGGTTATGGCTACTCTATAGTAGTAGCCTTCCTACTTTAATAGGAGGATGTCCCTTGATTTTCCCCTCATTAATTATTTTAGAATTAAATCTTTGTCAGCCTATTTCAAATCACTCAGAAGTCAACCAGAAGTTCCCAGCTTATCCTCTGCCCACCAATGAGCCAAGTTACTTCATGCCCAATGTACAAAACCATCCTTATAGCATTCCCAAAAATAGCTATCCAAAGAGGACCTTACAGATCTTTAAAGACCTAAAGGGGAGAGAACCCACCATTCTTTTAAGCTGACATTAAGTAGATTGCTTTAAAAGGGAAGGTATAGAAAGAGGATAAAAACAAAGCCCATTTTCTCTGGTGATGGACAGAGAAATCAAAGTAGAACTTTGCAGGAATGGTATAATCACTATTTTTGCAATTGTATGGAGCATGAAGGATTCCCCTGCTGTTTGGGACTCAGACATAATGATGACTGTAGCTTGGGACAACTGAAGATCTCAATCTGCCTGCTGAGTTTAGCTTGGAAAATAATCATTTTCCCTTTCTCTGGCACATATTTCATTACTGTATAGAGAAAAAAGGCTACTTTCCCCATGCAATATTAATTCCATTTAGAGAAATATTAAAAGAAAGCAAATGATAAAAATGAAAGAAAAATACAATTAGTTAAGCTTTAAAATTATTATTGTTTGCTGGATGAAAAATTATTTTAGTTCCAAAGTCATCTTATATCACCTGGATTGGGTTTTCCAGTTTGATACTCCATTGAACTGAAAAATCTGAAATAAAAAAGGTTAACAATTGTAAAATCCATCTTCTCACACTTCAAATTGTATAGAGAAAAACCCCTGAACTAACAGTGGAATCCCTTTGATTGATAAAATTATCACAGGATATAGTTATTTATTTGCAAGCTTTATGGATGTTTGTTATACTCATTTCCAAGATGCTCTTTATTAAGTTTATTGCATTTTGACAAAATGTAGGATTCTTCCAAGATTATGGATACCACCTTCTAGAATATTTCTGGTGCCATGTAGACCATCTAAGGAACATCTCTCAAAGAATTGATGCTGTTATTATATTATATTATATTATATTATATTATATTATATTATATTATATTATATTATATTATATTATATTAGGTATTATATNCTCAAAGAATTGATGCTGTTATTATATTATATTATATTATATTATATTATATTATATTATATTATATTATATTAGGTATTATATTATATTATATCAGGAATGGCTTTAGATTTAAAATGAGGCACACAGAAAAACAAACTGTATGAATATGCTGTATGTTTTCCTGATTGAACAAACAATTAGCAACAAAAGAAATGGTTCACGCACATTACTGTGGTCATAGAGAGCACAATTAGACAAGATCATTGAGAAATAAAACTTCACCCCCCTCCTTCTAATAACCCTGAAACAACAAACTACTTTAAAACAAATGCCAGTATTTTTATAACAGTAGTTCCAGTACATACTGTAGCAATGCTGTAAATCAAGCCCAATTATTAATCTGTATGATGAAATGATCTCAAAAAGTTTATACAAGGAGGAACCTGATTAGAATTTGAACACCAGAAATTTCAAAGAAATTTCAGGAAACATCCTGGGAGGAAGAAAATAATAGCCAGCCCTTTTTGTCGTGGCCAAGAAACCCACACAGATCTTCCCGGAAAGTCCCAAGAATCAAGTTCAACCTGCAGAAGACTTACTCTTGAATTATTGGAATCAGCTGTATGCCAAGATTCTCACAGTAAAACCATCTTTCAAAAAGGACATCTGTTGATTCTCCAATATAATACCTGAGAAAAAAAAGAATATAAATCATGTAAATATACAATATTTTTAATATAGAAAAGAGACAATTTGTTCCTAAAAATAATATATTTTGTCATGAACATGAAAAACGTAAGTATATAATGCTTTGAAGTTAATTCAGACAAACCTGAAAGGATGGAAAAACTGGCTATATAATATCAAATGAAATTAACAGAACAGAAGTTTGTGACAGAATAACAGATTTGGAATGGACTTAGAAGTCTTCTAGTCCAATCCCCTACTCAGGCAGGGGATTCGATATCATTTTTGACAAATAGCTATCCAGTCTCTTCTTGAAAACTTCCAGTGATGGAGTATCTACCACTTCTGAAGGCAAGCCATTCCATTGGTTGATTGTTCTTACTGTCAGGAACGTTCTCCTTAGTTCTAGGTTGCTCCTCTCCTTAGTTAGTTTCCATCCATTGGTTCTTTGTCCTGTCTTCAGGTGCTTTGGAGAAGAGCTTGACCCCCCCTTCTTAGTGGGGGCTCCTCAAATGTTAGAACACTACTATCACGACACCCCTAGTTGTTCTTTTTATTAGACTAGCCATACCCAATTCCTGCAACTGTTCTTCATATGTTTTAGTCTCCAGCCCCCTAAATTAGATTAAGTTTAATTCATTAGATAACTATAATTATATGGCAGCAAATCCATGATCTCAAGAATGAATTTTTTTCCTCATGATAGGAAGTGCTATAATTTCCTCCAAGGAAGTGACAGATGGTAGAGGATTATGAATCCTACTCCCTCCAGCAGCATTAAAATTAAATGCACTTGATTAGATGATATTTTGTGCCACCACATATATCTTCCTTTAACTCAGCATTGATAAAAACTACATACAGAGAGAACTATGCCACTTTCTTCATTACTGGATTTCTGGATATTTTAAGCCCTGTAATACCCATCAAAGTCTAAATGCTTGTAGTTTGAGAAAGAGAATAACCTCCAAACATCCAAATATGCTCCATTCAATTGCATACAGTACTGGACCCAGATCCACTAATACATTATAGTTTTCAGAGCTCTGACTGCATACAGAACTTCTTTATTTATTTTAATCTATTCATCATACTTAGAAACTGCTTATCTCCTTGGATTCTGGGATGAATAAATAAAATGTTAAAAGCATGTTAAAATGTTAAGAACATAACAACTGACTATAAATTTAAACTGAAAATATAAAGCAGGATAAAGAAATGTGACATTAAAGGCTAATTAAAAGGGAACGGCTTTCAGAGGGCTAACCAACTTCACAACTGTATGTTGTTCTGTGAATCATAAGCAAGATGGCAGAGCCAAGTCTTCAGATATTTTTGAAATGTCATGACATTAGGTAGCTACCTTGAACCTTTGGGGAGAATACGCAAAAGGCAGGGGCAACAATAGATTGTCCCTAAATAGTAAAAATGTTTTCCTGGACCCCACCAGTCATAATTCTTCAATTAACAGGGTCTGCAACATACCTTCCCTGCCTGACCTGGAGTGACAGGCTGAGGTGATGGGGGGTGGAATTAGACAGTATAGGTAGCTGGTTCCCAGGGCATGTAAGGTTTTTTTAAAAAATCATAACCAACACCTTGAATTTGACCCAGAAGCAAACTGGCACCCAACGCTGCTCACACAGCAATGGTATTACATATGCCATTCTTTGGGGACCCAAGATTGCTCAAGCAGCTACAAGCTTCCAGATATTTTTCAAAGATAGCTCCATATAGTGCATATTGTAATTGTCCAAGACCAAACAGAAGATCAGCAGGGCATAAGTGACCAAGCAGATTTTCTATGCTTGATTCTGTTGAATTAAATATACAATACATAAAGTTTGGTTCTAGTGACCCAAGACTCTATAGAGAAGCAAGAGCATTCTCATATAATTTTATTAGTGGGAATAAAGAATTTAGATTATTTTTCAACTCTAGCACCTGTTAGAATGGCTTATAACGATAAAATCAGATTTATAATAAATTGATATCTCACCTCAGTCCATCAGTTTCTGTTCCTAATCTTCTCCTTTCAATTACCAGTCCCACAGAGTTTGCATACCTTTGTGGAGAATGTGGAATCCTGGCTGGTAAAAGAAACATCTAAGAACAAAATTAAAGTTGAAACATGTAGCAACAACAGGAGATTTGGTTATATCTTCTCTGTCATCTCAGTTGGTCTTTGTTCTCCCATTCTACTTTTCCTTGAATGCCTTGTGTGATTGAATAGAAGTTCAGCAATAGGAGGAAATGTAAAGGGAAGAAAGAACAATCTCAAGGAACAGCAGGAAGAACCCCTACCAAGATAACAGTCAGATAAAAGAAATCCAAGTCTAGAGCAGACAAGACCCTCCTCCCTAATTCTTGTGAAGATAAAGGGCAGGGGGAAATACATTCAAATCAGTTCTAATATTCTAATAAAAACAGTATTAGCATTCATGATTTTTGTTTCCTAGTTATGGTCTAGCCTGAAAGGCTTAATAGGATGAGATAGAAGAAACATACTTTCTGTGAGACTTACATGCTCAGCTGTGCAGAATGAGAAGTTCACCTCTTGAATAATTGCTGGCTCAAAGAAGTGTGTTCCGATGCTGTTGATTGCCCACTGTGTAGGGACTGAAAGACTGCTTCCTGCTGAGCAAGCAGACCTTGTACATAGAATGTAGAAGAATATAAGGTAGTTATAAAAAAGAACACTTAGCAAGTGAGCTAAGTTTTTAGGTTTTTAGCACAAGAGTTGAATGTCTATCAATGTTTCCTTCTAAGAGGAAAATGGACATTAGCTTAATCTGAGGGACTAGGAAAGGAACAAGAAGAAATAAATGCTTTTCTAATGACAATACCTTAAGAAACAGAAGTGATGATAAACAGAACATGGCTCTATAATTGTGACTTGCAGTGCTTTTGAAATGTTTGTGTTCATTCATGTCAATAACCTGACATATATTACAAAGCTACAAACTTGTAGCAATGCTTGAAGAAAAAATTGAGAATTGGAAGAAAGAATGGTCAAGGTGTACTTTATGAGAAAGTAAAAAAAATATTAGGGCAAGCAAAAGAGACACTGCAGCAAAAGCTAACAGTAGAACCAACTCTACATAAGAAAAATAATCAAAGAGTTGTCAAAGAGTAATAATTAAGAACAAAAGACATAAAATATATTCTGCCAACTGGGAACTCAGGAAATTATATTGCAGACAATATTGGCTTTGAGCTTCTGGGGAAGTAGAGAAACTATTTTCTCCCAAGAGAAGAAGAAAACAATAATACACTCCCTTTCCTAGATATCCTCATCAGTGGAGGCAGTGATGGCTAATTAGAAACACAAATCTATCAAAAAACTACTCATACCACCAAGTGCTCCATTATCAAAGTAACAACACAACCTCCCACAAGAGAAGCTGTGTAAGAACACCATTTCGAGGGCCATAAAAACTCTGCAGCAGCCCTGAACAAATGGAAACAAAGCATCTATATAATGTGTTCCAACAAAATGGATATCCATACAATTTTAAGTGCCTGACCACTCAATCAATCATAATTCAACTGACACAAGCTATGAAAAGGATAACACTGCCATACATAAAAATCATCTTTTAAACCAACAACAGACTATTATAACCATGTGGCATCACCATAGCACAGTGGTCGCCAATCAATGGGCCGTGGCCCACTAGTGGTCCATGAGAAAATGTTGGTGGTCTGCAGAGAAATGTCACCCCCAAAGCATCCTCCAAAGCAATTAATCTAGGCTGCATGGGAACACAAGGCTGTGCTGCCCACATGGCCCCTGGGAACCCTCCCCGCCCACTCACTCCTTTCCTGGAAAACTTACCTGCTAAGTTGCTATTTTTCCTTCTTTTGTTTTCCGACCATCAGCTGTTCTGCTATGCCGGGAAATTTAGATTAGCTAGAAAGCAGGAAACCTCAGATTTCTTGCTTTCTAGCTAATCTTTAGAACTCCTCTTAGGAACTGAAGCTTCTATTATTCAGTGAGGTAGCCAATCCAGAATCATAGATCTCGAAGTAAATCTGTGATTCTGGTAAGCAGACTCAATCCTTCCTGACTGGTTTTTGGCTGATTTGGGGGGTAAAAGTTGCCTCTTTTTTTAAAATAAAAAAAAAATAATATTTACATTACATGGTGTCTGTAAGTTATTTTTGTGAGTTTGCTTGTACGCAAGCTTTTTATGTGACAGATGCTAGGTAGCCTATGGCAGAAATCACAGAATCTCTGAGATGAATCTGTGATTCTGTGAGGCAATAATTCCACGCGCTTTGCCTGAATTTTTGGTAAAAGTTGCTCTTTTAAAAAAAAATAATCAATATTTACTAAAATATTTATTAATTTACATACAAGCCATGCCAAGCCAAAGTCCACATGGCCATACATACCCAACAAATTAGTCATTTGGTTAACAGAACCAGTTGTTAAAAATTGAAACCTGCCTTGTGTGTGGGGTGTGAGAGGAGAGAGGGGGGTTAGATCAGATCTCTCTCTCTCTCTCTCTCTCTCTCTCTCTCTCTCTCTCTCTCCCTCCCACCAACATCAGCAAGCCACCATTAGTCAAAATTCACAATTGTTGTCCCCGGGATTTAAAATTATGAGTTTGGTGGTCCCTGAGGTCCAAAAGGTTGGTGACTCCTGCCGTAGCACACATGCCAACTAAATCCCTCCAAAACATCTGAGTAAACCAAAAGGCCCAGCAGCCCCAGAAGGAAAAAAAAACAAACCAGGAGTCAGATACAATATGCAGTGTAAGGAATGTAACAATCACTATGTAGGACAAACAGGTAGAAATCTAGCAGAGCGCATCTAAGAATACCAACTAGCAATCAGAAGGCATGATGAAAACTCCTCAATTTCACAACATACGGACAGACTCAGCTATATTTTCAACTGGGAATCTGTAAGCAATTTACAACTCATTACAAAACAGGATTACAATACTGGCCTCATCCATAAGCTTTTAAAAGATATCTGGCAAATCTATGGTTTAAAATCATGACAGAACAATTTGAAGACTTATTCCTTCCTATAAATCCAAGTGGGATGAATGATATTGCCAAAGAATTAAAAATTAACACCATGGCTACTCAACCGTTATTCACATTCATCCTGTTGTACATGGAAAAAAAAGAGAAAGAAGATAATACTGCAGGCCTTGAAAATGATAATAGTGGGTTTCTGGGACCATATTGAATTGTGTAATTGACAGGTTATTGGCATGAAATTAGTTGTAGTTCATAAGTACTAGTAAAAAGCCACTGCTTGAGAAGTCTTTAAAATTAATACTGAGGTGACTCAGTATTTTAGTCTTTCAGAGGACTAAATCTCTGAAGTAACAACCTCAGATAAGACCCGTACCTTTAGTAAAGCGGAAATGCTCCTGTAAAGTAATCTAATAAACTATCCAACATCTAGCATTAATTCAAATGAAATGCTTGTTGAACTATTATAAAAAATTCAATAAAAAAGAAAATGGAAGAAAATTTAAGCCAACAAATGAACTCTAAATGTTTAGTGAAGATGTGAAAATAAAAAAGGAAAATGTAGGACAGAAAGAGTTGGGTCACCATGAAAGTATACATAAAGGGTAACCCAGCATTGTAGAGGGAGCATA
Source organism: Laticauda laticaudata (assembly GCA_004320025.1). Taxonomy (NCBI): domain Eukaryota; kingdom Metazoa; phylum Chordata; class Lepidosauria; order Squamata; family Elapidae; genus Laticauda; species Laticauda laticaudata. The sequence continues at coordinate 28,784 of BHFT01015675.1, forward strand.
TGGAAAACAAAAGGTCAGAATACACTAAGAATAGCAGAATAGCTATTCTAATATAAGAATAGCTTCCATGGATATATTCAAAAGAAGTGTATCTAAGAGTATTATGGGAATTAATTGATGGGCTGGAGGAACCTTATATATTATATTTGCAACTGATGAAGTCCAGAGGATTGGAGGACAGAAAATATAATCAAAGAAGGGTGGGATGAGAATCTGGGGACCTAGAATTATATTAGAATGACATCATTAATTAGGAAGCTGTAGACCAAATCATAATGAGATCTATAAGCACCTGGAAAACTGTGATAACGGACAGAAGACAGCATGTCCAAATTATTTACATAGGAAAAAGAAATTAAACCCACAGGTACAGAATGAAGGATACCTGATGAAAGACTTCACATACCAGGCATGGCAATAAATCTCAACTCTCCCATCAAGCAGTTGGATGAGATCAAAGAAGAAAAACTACACAGATTTCTTTAAAGATTGCCTGGAGTAAATACAGAAACAGAAACCTGGAAAAGTAAAATACAGAAACTTGGAAACTGTAAAAGGGACTCCCCACTCTCTTTTATAGTGAGCTCATGGGACAGAGTCTCTGAATAATTTGAAATGCTAAATTACTTTTTATGGGTTATGTTGCCAATGGGCTTGCCTACTATTTCTTGATTATTTAAGTTTGTTCTCCATTTCATTCTTCTCCCGGCCTCTCCCAAATCTGCCAGATCTCCAGGCATTGAACCTGTGTTCTGAACTTTCTTATGGGAGAAGTTTCACAGACATAACATGGCTAGATAAATTTCACACATATATTTATATAGAAGATCTGCCTACTGAAGAACATACATTAGACATATATATGTTTTCACCAGAGCTTTACATTTTAGTTCTTTTCTTCTAACAATGTTGAGATGAAAGACTTTGCCCACCTTCAGAGTCAGAATTAAAGAATCATAGGGCTAGAAGATGGAAACCTTCTGGTAGAACCTCAATCCAAGGTAAGAAACCTTATAACATCCTGAACAAATACTTGTCCAATCTTTTATTGAAAACATTTTTTTTTCTTGAAAATATCTCCTCTGGGTTTATATAATGATTCTGAATGGTCTAAGTACAGATTTTAGCTTTACTACTTTCAGTCTTCTGTTATCTTCATAATAGCACTTGTGAAATAATTCTTATAATAGCTAATTAAAATTATATCATGATGTAATGTCACAATAATGATAGCAACAGTAATAATATAGACTAACATTTTTCAGATTTTTCATTTTTGTTGCATGATGCTCTAACAAAATGGGAAATGGAAAATCTACTGAACTGTCTCATGTAATTATTAAATAAATTATTATATGAAAATAATGTATACCAAAACAGAGAAATATACTAGAATTACAGCCTGATATCTGCTTGCTAGTTTATGCACAAACCTATCTACCTCTCCTTCTTTAATGTGGATATCCTTGTGTTTTCCATTTTCTATTATCTTCAGGCACATGTCTCCCTGCAGCTGGTAAAACAACTGTGAAGGAAGGAGGAAAAAGTTAGATTAAAAACATGTCAATGTTTTAATACATTGCAGCCTAAATTCATGAACAGTCATTTCTGGAGTTCTTTTGGCTAGAGCAAATTTTATAGCTCCTGGAAATATCATTTATACTATGAACCTGGCTCATCTTATTTTTTGTATATTGTATTCCATGTAATATCACAGCAAACCCACTTTGAGCTTTTCTCAAGTTGTTTGTTGTGACATAGTGATATGAGAATCATTTTTAACAGTGCATGCTCTATCAAACTTCTTTAGCAAAATGTGCAGCCTTTTATATAGTCCAAATTTATATATTCCAAGTGAGATTCTGGAAGCAATTGCAAGATGGGTCTTCCCTCAGAATATCTATGTAGAGTTCAATTTTATTTTATTTTCCAACATAAGGATGATCCAAGGGGAAACTGGGGTTTATGGGGGTTACTAATGAGGATGAAGAAAAAAATATTCTGGCACAGCAGTAGGCTAGCCCCAAATTTAAAATAGAAATGGCTGTGAAAGTCTGATTCACAGACGAACACTATACAGAAGCCTGATGATGGCAGATGGGATTCTGCCGTAATGTTGCTACAACTTTAAAAGCACAACTACAATGACGTGGGAAAATACCCGAACAAAGCTGATATATGAAAGTATTTATAGTAGTCCAATATAACCTTTGTATGCATGTTTACTTTCTCCACTGAGTAAATTACTGAGATTGTATTTATTTATAACCAGCTGAAGTTGAGCCAGGAACACAACTTCACTGATGCATAGAAAGGCAGGCAGGGCCAATAACCAAATTGTTCTACTCAAACAATTTCTTTTAAGAATAAGTTTCATAGTTCTTCAAAATCTTCAGAAGGGAGATGCCATGATGAATGAAAAGCTGATTATAATATAATAAACCAGAATATATCTATGCTGATGCTTTTTTATGTTTTAATCTGTTTTATGCATAGTTGAAGCACTGTTTCGAATAATCAGTTTAATTTGGGAACAGAAGATGGTCAGACTGAAATTCCTGTTTATTCTTAAGGATGAGGTTTTTGGACCGAGTTTCAAATTTGCAATGTAAATACATTTGCCTTCTCTCCCCAAAAAATAGGTTTAAAATGTTTCCAAACTGAAAACTGATCTGGCATATCTTTCATTTTATGTCAAATTGTCAAACTCTAGGTAAATTTATGGTACAAATTCATTTCATTTAAGGAAGCAAGCTTTGGACAATGCTCAATCTTCCTTTATTTTTGGTAGTGAATGTTTTGTCTTATTTTTATTATAAATAATACTGTACACATTATAAGTCCATATATTTTACTTTCAAGATGATTACCTTTCAAGACATAGAACTCCACAGTGTAATTTACTGCTGTGTTTTAGTCATATTCTTTATATTTCTGTTGCAACAAGACCACAGGAATTAATAATTGTAATTCAAATCCAATTATACTGTACATAAATTCAGGAGAATGCAAACCTTTAAATCATTGTCAATACATTTTTTGAATGTTTGTTCGAAACTAAAAATTAATTATAGTAAAAAAACTCATTTAATCAAAATAGACAATTAAACAACAAATTTAGAGGAAAATGTAACATTAACATAGAGATAACTGGAGGAAAAGGAAGAATGAATTATATGGATTACAAGGAAAGAGAATTTTTTTTTCTTATGGTGACCCAATTGTACAACAACCTAAAATGAGTATGTCTGATGGCAGTGTTTTAAAATGTTATTATCTAGTATAAACTTGTTGGCATGAATATTTGAAAATGGTTCCTTTTAAATTTGTTGAGGTGTGTTATTTGTTATTTGGTACTTTTTATTGCTGTAGTTGGTGATTTTCTGTTGTTTTATACTTTATTGTATATTTTAATTTTACTGCTAATTGAATATTGGTCTTATATTGTAAGATAGAGGACTTAATAAAAATACTTCTTTATGAATATATTTATGATTTCTTCTAGGATGAATGGAAAAATGAACAGATGCAACATTAATGGATATGTGAATACAGCTATAATTGAATGCCAACTGCTGCTAATTTTTGTTCCAGATTTCATGGAGAAATTTGAAAAGGATCAAACTATAGATGTGTCAGTATAATATTTCAGACTCTCATTTTAAACCAAAACCACTGAAAAAAGCTAAAATCTGGACTATCAGTTCCTAAATCAAAATAGAAGGAACCATGTGGGGATGGTTATCTCTTCTTGCTTAGGTTGGATGATGTCCCTTGGATGTTGAGAGCATTTATGGATAATCAGGAATGCTTATGACATGAGGTGTGTATTAGTTGGAGAAATCAATACACCTGTACTTTTGGATGCTGTGTTGTTAATAAAAAAACCTAAAATATGTCAAATGTTACATAGATTGTATGATTTGAAGATAGTTTGATAGAGAAAACAGAGTGAATGAGCAAGTTATAGATAAATGGTGAAAAATTAGACATATAGATGAATTGTATAGATTGGTAAGTCATTCATAATGGGGAATTAGATGGAGGAGTTTGAAAATATAGAAATCGTAAAAAGATAAATCAGCTGGGGTGGGGGAAGACTACTGTTAAGAGTGTTGGCCTAGAAACCAGGAGACTGAATTGTAGCTCTGTTTTAGGCATGAAAGCCAGCTGGATGTCTTTGGTCCAGTCACTCATTCTCAGTCTATATATAGGGTCATTGATGGGGGAAAATAGGGGGAGGGAGTAATATTAGGTAAGTTTGCTATCTTGACCTAATTATAAAGAATAATAAAGGTGAGATAAAAATCTAAGCAATAAAAATAGTGAATGAATGAATAAATAAATAAAATGGCTGAGTGCAAAATCAGGATTCTAGTAATTTTGTTATAAAGAAGTGCTGTAATTGTAAGAGTTGGCTTCTCATATCCACTTTAGAAAAAGTAAACATACTTTGAACTTAACCAATCTATTTTTTTTCTGCTTATGAAGATTTCATGAGGATTGACCTATTTGTGATGAAATTTAATTAGCCTAGATGTTTATGTCCTTTATACTTCTTAAATCCCTGTGTAACGTTCTGTCTTTGTTGTAAATGTTTAATTTAACATTCAATTTTAGTCTTAAATTTCATTATTGCACTGATTTATATTTTTAAAGAATTCAAGGAATAGAAAGAAATATACTGACATCTATGGGACACACAGAAAATTGCAGGCAAATCATGTTTTAGAAATGCTAAATGCTTGTTTCTGTTTATTTGTTTATCGCTTAAAAATAACTAACCATCTGGCTAGCCAGGATAACATATTGAGTTAGTAAATCTGATTTGGCAAGCATTTTGCTGAGCTTCAGCTATTCAAATAAGTAGCTTCAATTATTAAGAATGTGCAATAATGAATAAGAAATGCTACCAGACTTTTGGCAATCCACCCTCTGTAATAATCTGTCTGACACAAATAAAAATAACATTATTTTAGTTTAATCTTTAATGATGGGAGATTTCTGGATAAATATGTGTTTAATGTACAGGCATATGATGAATGTATCAGTCACCTGTTGTATCTGTGTACAGTTGATCTTCTGTACAGGTAGTTCTTGACTGATGAGCACAACTGGAACTGAAATTTTGGTTGCTAAGATATGCAGTTGCTGAGTAATCATGTCCCTGGACCCAACTTTAAGACAATTTTTACTATGGTGATTAAGTGAATCCTCCTTCTCCAATTGACTTTACTTGATGGAAATCATCTGAGAAGGTAATGAATTGTGACTTTAAGTTTCTGCAACTGTAGTAAATGTGAGCTGGTTGCCAAACACCCAAGTTGCAAGCATATGACTATGGAAGTGGTGCACTGGACTGGAGCAATAATCATAACTTCAAGGATGAGTCATAAGTCACTTTTCTGGCCATCATAACTGTGAACCATTGTTAAATGAACAGTTATAAATTGAGGACTATCTACATATAAACTTTTCCCAATTTGGACTCCTGCAGATGTGTTGGTTTATACACAGTATTTCATAATTCCCATTTCACTAATTGGTGAGATAGAATATAATGTAACTGAGTCACACCAAAGATGTGAAAGATGGTCTAATCCAACTCTACTTATTCTATAATAGCTATTCAGATTTTCATAATAAGCGTATGAGCAAGATATATCAGCAATAGTTTTCATTTCTGCTTTTCTCTGAATTCTCTATTGTAAAACAAGCAAGTCTAAATATTACTGGTGGCTTTACCTATTATCTATTTGTTTTGTTATTTTTTTAACATGAAATAGATACTAATTGATGCCAATTGGTTAAGAAACAGCAGCCAGAAAAGACTTTGCATACAATATATGATGAGCTTTTTCCTTTTATTCTGTGCCTAATGACAATTTGATTTAAGGAATCACTTTTGACTGCAAATCAGATGAAGCAGTCTGCAAGAGAATACTGTTATCAATTGCTGCCCAGCAACTGAAGAGGGACGACAATATTGGTGAAGGAAGGAACAAATGAAAACAGGACAGTTCTCCTGGCCAAAAGCAGCAATTTGCTTCCTTTTAAGAATAAGTTTCATAGTTCTTTGCCTCTCATGTCACTAGTCATGATTTTGCACCTATGCATTACCTCCAAGCATCTAACTTCCTGCTGTTTTATTGTTTACATTGCTGAAGCAATGCCAGAAAAGTAATAATTCCTGAAGCATTATTTGCTTATTTGTGAGAATAGCCCAAGTGCCCTTTTTGACTTTAATCTGAAACAAGATATTGAACATGCTAAAGAATTCTATCTGTGTCAACCATTTCTAGAGTCATCAAATAATGGAATCTAGATACCCAAAGCTTCTTCCAGAAACACATTCATGTTTTAAGCTGCCATTGAAATCTATATTATTACCAATAGAATAATTAAACTGACAATATTATTAAATAATTAATAATTAAATAATTAAACCCAAATAGCTAATAAAATTAGAGAGAGATTGCATTCTTTTCTTTATTCCCAAAAATTGTTGAGCTATAAACTGTCTACTGAGCTGCTACAAGAAATCATAAATAATGTGAAGCTATTGGCAGCATGTGGGATTATGGGGAAATAGGATTACAAAAGCAATGAAAGGAATAACATGCAAAAGAGCAGATATACAAAACTGCAAATTATTTTTTAAAAAAATCTGAATCATTTGAAGAATGGCTCTGCTGAACTCTCCAGAATTTTCTCTTGCCTCAGGGGAAAAAACAAGAAAATCCAGTCTTTTTAGAAGTTCATTATTGTTTGATTCTATAAACTACCTCGATCTACTAACATGTCTACTACAACAAATTTATATAAAACAACATAACGGTATCGGCTACTGCTTCTGTAATGGGAAAAAATATGCTTAAAATCAGGGACATAAAATCTTTAAAATTCCCCAGTTACTTAGAATTAAGCAGTACAATATTTTATTCTGCCTATCTCACAATGGTTTTGATAAGACAGGAAAGCATACTATATGGTATCTTGAACTTTTTTGTAATAAAAAACCTCATTGATTAATAATCATCTACTACTCTCATTTTCTTTGTCTCTTGAATCTTTCAGACTAAGCCAGATAAAATTTCCATTATGAAGTTGAGAGTAAATAATTTGCTTACTGTTTCTTTAACGTGAAATATTTGGAATTATTTTAGCCACATTCAAGCTGTATAGTTCATACTGCAGAACTTTTTAATTTATATTTTTCTAATGAAAAAGAAAAGCTTTTTCTAATCTTATAAGGAAGAACATTAAGCTTTAAAAATTATGCACAACCAAGAGATAAATCCAAACCACTTCATTACCTCTTCTCCTTCTTCAATATGGTAATCTTTCCGTTGGTTTGGTCCACCAACAAACATTATATTGAGCTGTCGGTGATGCCTGCAGAACAGTATTTTTTAAGCATCAACTTTTCAAATACGTCATTCAATTGCATTGCTGTCTCTTTGTCATAGCAAAGAAAAAAGTGGCACAGAATGGTAAATGTATTTTGCTTTAATGTTAATAACCATAGACAACAGCAATCACATAAAAACACTGAAAAATTAAGGCATAAAAAGATTCAAGTATTTAAAAACTGTGCAGAAAAGTGAAGAATGTGAGGGTTTTTGTTTTTTGTTTACTAGTGGTGCATTGCTCCATTCAAATCAGAAGTAACTTCCATCCTGAAGTTTCTTTTCATGGATAGTTGGAAGAAAACAATACTTGCAATATGTGATTCTTTGCTTTTAAGTTTCTTGGGGAAAAAGACATCTTCAAGTTTACCTACCATATTTTGTTCCTTTTGTATTAATCTATTGAGCATTAATGGGGTATTATCCTTATTGAGAGAACAGAAACAAGTAAGTGAAGATAATGAGATAATCATGTAATCTACAAGCAAAATTCAACCTAGATTGGATTCCCATTGGAAGCTCATTCAGTTAGAATGCAAAATATGCATATTTTTGCTATAACATTCCTATGCTTCTTCTGGTTTATGCATTTTTTGTGCCACTAACTTTTTTGGCATAATTGTATGGACTTCGGAAGCTTACGTGTCTGTTTTTGATTAACTAGTTAACTACGTTGTCCAAACCAAACAGCAGTTACTGTCAACTCAAGGGTAAGGATCTGTAGTGCACAAATGCTTATGGCAACCTCTATAAGTTAAACATTCCATTAATTCAGCAAAAAAATATTGTTTTGTTTGTTGGAATCTGTATTATATATCTTTTTAGGAAATGATACATGCTTATGATCAGAATACAAAGTTGCAACATAAGAGGTATGTGTGTGTTTGTTGCTTTAGTGATTCCCTTAAAAACATATTATATTACATATTAATTTGTCCTGGAAGTATTATTGTTTGATTAGATCTTTAGACAATATATACTAATTTAATTTCCTACTTTTTCTCCCATTAAACTGATTTAACTGTTTATATGACAACAAATGTAACAGATTGATGAGTACATGAATTAGATTTTTATATGGGACATTCTCTTTGTCATTGTTTAAAATAAATATGTAAGCTGTGCAAGAATAGAAAAAAAAAGACAAAATGTAAGTTTTAGGCAGGAGTAGCTTGTAACTCAAGGCTTTTGCTTCCAGATATGTCCTATTTGTTTTTTATCTTTCAAATACCCCCTTATCATCTTCTTCATACCCCATTCTAGATTATAACTTTTCTAACAAATATTTGGAAAAGAGTTACAGAAAACTTAGATTTGGAGCTAAAGAATTGTCAGGATTCTTTATGTAAGGGCAGTTTTGCTCTAGAACCTCAATTAAGAATAACTTTTACATCATCATATCTAAATGTGTAAATCTAGATGCATGCATACTTTACTTATAAACTTGTACAATCTACAGACTATTTTGATATGAGAAATGCCAATAGCTTCTGGATTAAAAAAGTACTTCTAGATTGAGAATGACTGCTATGGGTTTTTGTTTAAATTAGAATCCAGAGTTATCATTTATTTATTGATAAATTTCCAAATATAAAGCAACCATTAGGCTAGCTTAGCAAAAGAGACCAAAGCTTTGTCAGAAACAACTTTATCCTTGACTTGTACAAAACTTTGAAAAATTAGTAGTAGTAGTAATAGTACCCTTTACTTACATAAGCTTATTGCATACTGGCGGCAGAAAAGTATCTTTATTTTCTTCTACCCATTTCTTTACATTCACAAGTGTGTCCTCCATGACTTGATAGCAATATGCTCCAACTTACACAAACTTACTATGTCTAGCAACTGTTTTATATGCTATTGCAAATGAGTGTCTCTGTATAATTGGAATGAATTGGGTGTATGACAGTGCACTTTCCTCAGCTGATGAGTTTAAGATCCAAAGATTACTTAGCTGAAGGGCGCTCTCCACAGTTTAGCCAATGATCAACTCACACATGAAAAAGTACCGTATGTCTAAGTTATCTTCCTCACAGAAATTTGTTCAATTTTAATAAAGAGAATGCATTGGTAGGGTGAATTATATTTATGTTGTCTATTCACTCTCACAAATGATTACATTATTAATATCTGGCCTATGTATAACATAACATTTCAAGATAAAATGTTTTTAAAATCAATTTTTATTTCTATCAAATATAGCTTTCTAGAACTTGTGGGTATGTGTGTATAATATATATTTTCTGATAAAAAAGCATACCAATAAAATTTATATTTTATGTAAGTAAAGAAATCTTGCTTTACAAAATATTACAGCTGACTTTACAGAACATGATTATAGAAACATTTACAGAACATGATTATGGAAACATTTACAGTAATTGCCACTAAGTTGGATAATTAAAACAAAATTAAATAAGTAACACAGGATAAAATTATTGGGAGCTACTAAAAATGATTATCATTATAGTTTAACTTGTTATGATGGATCCTCTATTATCCTAGAATGTACCCAGAAGTTTTCATTACAACCGAGCAAGCCTCTTGCTTTGAGGTTTCATGGTCACATTGGTTAACACTGCAAAGTCACATTTGATTGCAAATGCAGAAGAAATAGTTTGTAGAGCAGGGCCCACCAAACTCGCGGCCCGCGGGCTAGATGTGTCACATGCTGGTCCCATCCCTGCCCGATTTAGGAAAGGGGGGGGAAAGTCCCAATATGTCATGTGATGCTGCCGTGATGACTTTTGACACCACTGTTGTACAGCATAGACAAGTGTTTCCCCATAAGTACCACATTGCATCTACTATCCATTTCCTGTCACTCCTGATTACTTCACTCCCTTATTCCTTCTCCTTATAATTAAATTAATGAATCCAAATAGCAGAAAGATCCAAAAGTTATTGTTATTGTTTTGACTGATGTGATTGTTAAATAGATGGGTTTGAGTTGCAGAACATGCTGCAGTTACACTTTTTTGTTATAAGCTTACTCAAATATGACAGGTAAAGCAAGTTTATAGAAGAGATAAACTATCATCCACAGAAAAAAAATTATACATTGCTTTGTATGAAGAAGCAGACAGGAGACCAAGATGGCATTTCACCATGAAAAGATGACAGGTACATTATGCATATGAAACAGTTACTAATTCCTCCCATATTTATTTTTGACCTACATCTTTTGGAAAACCTTGGAGAGTTGTAAAAAAGCAGTTAATGCTTCAGCAATAAATACACATATAACAAAATAAAAGTTATTCTCAAACCAACCTTGACTCCAAGTGACTAAATCAATGCAATTTTTTGGCAGTGTTATGGAAGCATATTTCCTTTTGCATCTAGGATCCCCCCCCCCTTTTCTGGTTTATCTGATTCTCCCAGGTGGTCCCACATCCACCTAATAAGACCAAGATGATTCTAAAATAGAATCAATTTGATTTTTTCTATTTCCCCACTGATTATTGACAATATCTGATTTCAATTACTTGCTCCCTGGCTCTTATAGCAGCAGTGCCTGGTCTTTGCTGACTTTGCTTTTAGATCAAGCTTTAAGAATTTAGTGTTTTTGTTTATACAGTAAATTTTGAGTGTAAAACTGCTATTCATTTGCTCTGAGTTGGTTGTAAATGGCATCATTTCACAGTAATAAGGCTGACTGCATTAGAGATTATCAGCATAAGTGCTTCAGTAACCCCCTCAAAGTTAAAGGGTTTGGTAAACTTCCTTGGTAAACTTTTTTGGCAACTGTTTGGGCTTGAATGTCTGTAAGCAAAGGAAGCCTCCTCTTTTGCTGTGTGCTTTTAAAAGCTGAACTGTGGATCTGAAGATGATATACCCTATTAAAAATTTGAATTATCAATACTCGCTTTTCTGCCAAATATGCCTATATTATGTTTTATATTGTTAAAAGAAATAAGGAGATACACATGGGGTGAACCATAGATACACTTTTTCATTTCTTGGGCATCTTGAGGGACAAAACTTTCCGTTGTTATTTTTCAACTGAAAGAAATTTCTCATCTGAGAGACAGTTTAGTCTCGTTTCCTTTGCTCTGCTTCTTTGAGTGCCTACGATAATGTACTCAGACCAGGGAACGATCCTAACGCACCAACCCAAAGACGCTGGATCGAGAGCAGTCGATGCCGATCATGAGCAAAAAAGAGAGCGCCCCTCTAGGTATTCCGTGCCGGCCAGATGGGGAGAACCCCAATTCCTCTCATTCCTCAACGGATTTTTTTATCCTTGTACCTTTCTCGACCACGACTTCCACCCGTTCCCCCCAAAAGACACAAGTCCCCTCGAGCTTCTACTCAGGCTTTTCTTCAGCGCCCATCCCATGGGCCGGCGCGTCTTTAGGGTCTGCTTCGCGTCCTGCTTTTCTCCTACCGGGGAGATAGTGGTTAATTACAGGCCCCATTTCTCCCCTCCCCCCCCNCCCCCCCCCCCCCCCCCCGGTGTAATGGAGTCTCGCAGCGTCACGGCCGCGCCAGGGCTTAGTAACAGCCGTCTCCGCTAAAATAAAGCGACGGTTGAGGAAGGGGAGAGAAGGCTGGTCGGCCGGCAAGAAATGGAACTCGTTGCTTCTGCGCCTCTGGTGCGGGATTTCTTGTGGCCCGGAAATTTAGAGTAAAAAGAGAAACGGGCAGAAACGAAAAAGAAAGAAAGCGCGTTGAAATGGCGTCCGCTGCGGTTGAGTCCTTGATAAAGCGTTCGGGAAGAGTTGATGTCAGGGCTCCAGTGGCGCAATCGGTTAGCGCGCGGTACTTATACAGCAGTACACAGCAGAGCAATGCCGAGGTTGTGAGTTCGAGCCTCACCTGGAGCACAAGTCTTTTGGGACCGTTCGCTTTTGAGAGATTTCCGCGCATTTATCTGCAGCTCGCTTGCTATGTGCTGTCACCAATTCATTCTCCGCGGACAGCTACCAGCCCAACACAAGCCATGAGAATTGCAGTAATTCACAGATGCAGAGGCACTAACTTGAAAACTGCTTATCAAACTGCAAGTTACTGTTAGTGAATCTTTTCACAATAGTTGAGTTTAAGAACCAATATGTTTTCAGTATTTCATGTTCATTATTCCAGAGCAGAAATACTTATGTGGTTTAATTTCATTTTTAATTTATGTGGTTAAATTTTAATACACCTAATAGTTTTTTAAACGATATTATATAGGATCCCATAGCTAGATTCCAATTTTAGGTTGAACATGTCAGTGGAAAAATTAAACCCATATTGAACAATGAATTTTCTCCCAGTGAAATCCTAGAATTAAAATGACCTTGTGTGTTCATTTAACAATTGTTACAGGAATAGTTAAAATAATAACACAGGATAGACATGATTAAGTTATGTACTTCAGAACACCAATGTCTCTCAAGCAATCTGAAGATGTCTGTGCTCAACATTTGAGAAAGAATACTTCATTGTTACTCTTTTGGTAGATTTTGGATCCATTCAATTTTAGTCGCCAAATAAATACTTTATCCATGAAGAAATGTTCATAAATGTCTCCTCAAACAGCACGTTATAGAGAAAATTATTAAAAATTATTTTTTAAGAAAAAAATTGGATGATTATCCATACAGTATCTGAGTTTTGAAAATCTTACCACTATTTCTTTCAGCCTGTCATTATGAAAGGGCATTTTCAGCAACAAGTATTAATATAGGTGAATTCTTCTAGTCAACCAATTCACCCCAAATATTGATACAAGTACAGGTAATCCTTGATTAATGACTGGTTGCTTAGCAACCATTCAAAGTTACAATGGACCTCTCCAGAGCTACTTATGACCTGATTTCAAAGCTCCAACAGCTACATCATTTCCCCCTCCCCAGTCATATAATTGCATTTTGGCTGTTTAAACTGGCTTGCATTTAGGGCTGTTTGCAGCATCCCACAGTCTTGTGACTGTGATTTTTAGTGTTTTTCACTAGTTTTTGACTAAAAATGACCACTGAGGAAAATGGGTTTGCCTACCAATCACCTCATTTGCCACTGCCTTTGCTCAATGACCATAGCATCTATGTAACAACCATTACAAAAAAGGTTTCAAGCTCAAGCAGTCACCCATTTAATGATAACACTCTGAAGACCATAATTCCAGGCTCAATTATGGTTGTAAATCAAGAACTACCTGAACACATTAAGATATCTAAATAATGCATTATGTGTAGCAAAATAATTGTGTGGATGCAATCAGAAATCAAGTTTGCCTAGAGCAGGCCTGAATATCATGGAGCACTCTTATGAAACTATTGGTGTTTTTGGAAAAATCAATAAATCTATCACCACCAAACACTGCTGCTTCCTCAAAAAACAAAGGATTGAGCATCTCCAACACCTTCAGGCCTTGCCAACATCATCAACTGTCATTACTCCTATATGGGTAGTCTTCAATGCACAACCACAATTGGGACTAGAACTTCATTTGAGGAAAGTGGTCATTAAGCAACCACATAACTGCTTTACTTAACAACAGCAACCCCAGTTCTCCAAGTTGTGGTGTGATTAAGCAGCTGTGCAGGTCATAAAGCAGATGAGTGAAAGAGTTGTCTGTAGTAGGCAGTAGGAACTCATACGCTGGGCTGGAGAAATGGATTTCCATGTAGTTTTTTCACTCTGTCCTCTGTGTGCAGAAGGGAAACTCCTGCACTGATGATCGTAAGATCACAAGGCACTTGCCAGTCATAAGTGTGAAAAAGTTGCCAAGCTCCCAGATTATGATCATGGTAAGCAATATTTTACAACTAGTCATATGTGGAGGACTACCTGTACCATCTTAATAGCTAATTAAGGCACCAGCTCTTCATTTGTGGCCTGTGATTATTTTAGATTTATCAGCATGGTTTTTTCCCCTTTACAAGGTGTGCAGGTCTAGCCTAGATGCCCTCACTTAACTTCTTTAAAGCTCATAGGAGCCACAAAGAAGCATGATGCTTATTTAATGCTTATTTAAAGGATCTCAAGAGAGAAAAAGTATTATCCAATGAAAACAGAAATCATACCTAGTAACGTTTTGTTTAACACAAAGCTGAGGATAATGTTTTAAGTGACTCCAGGTATTCTTTGACTTATGACCACAATCAAGGCCTAAATTTCTGCTAAGTGAAACAGTTGAGTTTTGCCTTACTTGATGACCTTTCTTGCCAGTTGTTAAGTGCATCACTGCAGTTGTTAATGTTGTGAGTTGTTAAGTGAATGTGGCTTCCTTGTTGACTTTGCTTGTCAGGGCCAAAAGGGGATGACATTGCAACTGCCATAAATCTGAATCAGTTGCCAAGCGTATGAATTTTTATCATGTGACTATGGAGATGCTACAACTGTGAAAATGTCATAAGTCATTATTTTCAGCACCGTTGTAACTTCAAATGGTCACTAAATGAACTGTTGTAATTCAAGGACTACCTGTAGTAAATGAGATAGCAGTGGACAGTGTGCAGATTCAGTACATGTAAATTTATTTTTAAAAAGCAATTTAATTGCTTTATTTTTTTCACATGAATGTGAAAGACTGCATTAAGTGGCACTCTTTTTTAGGATAAAAATTTAATGACCAAACTTAAGGACAAAAGTGAGAGTTTGAAAAATAAATAAATCTAAAGATCGGGCTATCTATTGTAGAAAGGGCTACCTGTTGTAATAAAGAACTTTTGGTCACTGTAAACATTTCTGACTTTTCTCAGGCAGAAAGTTAGTGACAAAATTAAATGCAACAATCGCAGATACTAGGGAAACAACGTTTTCATTATCAGAACTGCTCCCCACGCGGTAGAAAAGTCACCACCTTCTTCCCATATGCAAAAACCCGCTGGTTTAAAATGAAGAATTGCCCAAACCGACTCCCTTCTCTCGCGCTCGCTCTTCCTTCCAACCCCGAGAACGTGACATGCAGCTCATAAGCGCGCGAAGAAATGAGCGGGAAACAACAGTCAACAGGAGAAATGCCAGTGAGCCCTCCCGGCTCCCTCCCTTCCAATTTCCCCCTTCTTTGAAGGCCTCCTTCCCAACGCATTTTCTGCCACCGATCTCCCGGTCCACCCTCCCCTCTATTTCTCGGGCTGCGCCTCCACTCCGCTCCCATCCTCCGGCTGGGTGAACGCAGCGCCTCGGCGGGAAGCGCTTCCGATTCGTCTCCGCCCAGCTTCGTACGGGTGGGGGTGGGGAATGAGGGGAGTTCCCAGACATTTTTCTTGGACAGGCCTCTGCACGTTGTCGGCTTTTGGCGTTCTGAAGGCGCGGCGAAAGAAGGAAGCCGTGAGCTCGCGACTCGCAGTGGAAAGGCTCCTTGCCTCACTGCCCCGCACCCGGCCCACCCGGTTCCTTGGAAACCGGGAGCTCGGTGGTCTGGGAGGGTTTCGTGACTTAAGGCAGTTTTTCTATTTCCCCCCCCCCAAAAAAAAATTGTTTTCTGCATGCGTGCTCGTATTGTACAGCTTGAGAAAGGAAGAACCAGTTGGATATTTGCATACTTGGCGATATTTGCGCCTGTGCTACCAATATTATGTAGGTCAGGTTGATCTACTCTCTTAGAAATATGTATTGACCTTAGTAAGACAAAAACAGGGAGGGGCAGATGCTACTTACTGTTTTCTGCATTCACTGGCCCTTTACATTGGGGGGGGGTTTGAAATAAAAATGTGCACACCATCTCCCGATTGAATCTAGATTTTCTAGCATAGGTAATCCTAATTTACAACAGTTCATTTAGTGACTGTTCCAAGTTACAACGGCAGCAAAAATGACTTATGACCATTTTTCACACTTACGACCATTGTATTCCCCACGGTCACATGATCAAAAATCAGGTGCTTGGCAGTTAGTTCATATTTAAGACAGTTGACAGTGTCCTGGGGTTGAGTGATCAGCTTTTGCAATCTTCTGACAAGCAAAGTCAATGGAGAAGCCAAATTCACTTCATGGTGTTAGTAATTTAACTAGTGATTCACTTAATAATTGTGGCAAAAAGGTCATAAAAGCAGCAAAATTCTATTAACAAATGTCTCACTCAGCAACATAAATTTTGGCCTCATGGTTGTAAGTCAAGAACTACTACACTAGAACAGTGTTTTTCAACCTCAACATATTTAAGAAATGTAGACTTTAACCCTGGCTGGAGAATTCTGGGAGTTGAAGTCGACATGTCTTAAAATTGCTGAGGTTGAGAAACACCGCTCTAGAAAAACCAGGTGAAGAAATTGTGAGTTATCGAGAAGTTATTTATGCACACACTCCCTGATTTTTGGGTGTTCACAAATCCCTATGTTTTCCCAATAGAAATGTGAGAAACAGCAATTCTTGAAGAGGATAATAATAAAATTTTAATATTTGAAATATATGTTTTTCTTGTCTTGTGCTATTTTATTCCATTGTTATTGGATAGCGCTCATGGCATTACTTCAACATGGGAGCAGAAGTCCTCGACTTACGACCACAATTGAGCCCAGAATTTATGTTGCTAAGTGAGAAATTTGTTAAGTAAGTTTTGCTTCATTTTACAACTTTCCTTGCCACTTGTTAATTCACTTGTTAAGTGAATCACTGCAATTGTTAAATTAGTAAAGCGGTTGTTAAATGAATCTGGCTTCCCCATTGACTTTGCCAGTCAGGTCACAAAAGGAATCACATAACCCTGGGACACTGCAACCGCCATAAATATGAACCAATTGTCAAGCATCTTAATGTAAATCACATGACCATGGAGATGCTGCAAAGGTTGTAAGTGTGAAACATGGTCATAAGTCATTTTTTCCAGTGCCGTTGTAACTTCAAACCATCACTAAATGAACTGTTGTACGTCAAGGACTACCTGTATAAGTTTTGTTTCTTTTGTCCTTGGCATTTTGCTAATTTTTGAATATTTTAAGACATCCACAGCACATTCTCAAATTTTCTTTAAAAAGAATAGATGAAATAAAATGGTAAAAACAACTGCAGAAGAAGTTTAGAGTGGTATCCTTCTGTCCTTTCTCCCCTCCTAAAAAATAATATCTTTTCCCAGGGGAAAGGGGTACTAATTTTGATATGTGAGTAGAAATGAACTACGGGGTATTTACAGAGTGGTGGTTAATGTTTATCTCATAAATAAGTACACAAATAAGTACACTACTATTACTGTTAATCTTCTCATCACTCCTTATCACCCATCCCCTCCCACTTGTGACTGTAGGACTGTAATTTTGTTGCTTGTATCCTTCGATTTATGTTGGCTGTTTCCTAGTATGATTTGATTGTTGATTGTACCCTATGGCTATCATTGTGTTGTACTTTATGATTCTTGATTCTTAATGAATGTACCTTTTCTTTATGTATACTGAGAGTATTTACGCCAAGACAAATTCCTTGTGTGTCCAATCACACTTGTCCAAGAAAGAATTCTATTCTATTCTATTCTATTCTATTCTATTCTATTCTATTCTATTCTAATAATGTGAGAGGAAAGTTCTTTGTTCTATTGAATGCACAGAGTAAAAATACATGACTGAATTCACGGAATTAACTGGCCTGCTTTATTTATTAATCACTGATACAGAAAGTGATTTACCCATTTTCCTTATGCTATTATACATTAATAATTCATCAAAGCAAGTGGTGGCTTCTGAAGAGTAAAATCCTGTTTTTGCCTTAAATGTTGTGACTGTGTTTCAACATGGCAATTATTTGAATTTATATTGTCTGCTTTCTATAATCTGGACAATAGATGGCAGTGTGATCACATGGAAATATAGGAAATTCACCCTCCTCCTCCCTTCAGAACAAGGAGAAAACAGTTCCAAAGTTTCTAAAAATAATACAGGCTGCTTGCCAAGCATTTACAATGTTTGTTTCTCAGAGCAAAAAACAATAGGCCTGCGTTCCAGTGGCTAGAGAAAAAAAAAACAACAGCAAAAATTGGATGGACCACAGGGATTGTATATGCCTGCATGCTTGTGTGTGAAAGAGAGAAAAAAATTCTCCAGAAGCAATGTTTTAAAAATGAACTGTTAGAATTGAACAAGATTGGCAGCTTTATAATTTTGAGTGGTATTTGTTTTGTTTCTGCATGTATTTAGCATTATTCAATGAGTACAAATAAATAGAGATTGAAAATGAGGTGAAATGAAAATCCTTTTGTCTGAAATTAAATGTTTAAAAAGTAAGATAACAAAACTTTTCTGAGCATTATGATGTAAAAGATGTGCTTTTATTGACCATATTTTCAACCAGGACCTTGTCAAGGAGATTTAAATGAAACAACATTATTTTACATAGAGGGATGCACACAGTGAGGCACCTCAAGATTCTATCTTGGACCTAGTGTTCCTCAACAACCTCATAAATGATGAGGGGTTAGAAGGGGAACTCATTAAATTTGCAGATGATACCAAGCTGAGGGAATAGCTAAGATAGACTTAAGATTCAGAAGGATCTTGATAGACTTGAGCATTGATTCCTATCCAACAAGATGCAGTTCTGTACTTAGGCAGGAAAAACCAAATGCATAGCTACAGAATAGGTGGTACTCGCTCAACAGCAGCAAATGAGAGAGATCTAGGTGTCCTAGTGGACCACCACTTTAATTAGAGCCAGCAATATACTGCAGCTGCCAAAAAAGCCAATGCAAAATCTGATATCCAGAGGGAGAACACCAAGAAGTGATAATACCACTTTATACTATACTAGTGAGGCCACATTTGGAATACTGCATGCAGTTCTGGTTATCACAATACAAAAAAGATGCTGACACCTTACCAAGTGCAGAGTGGACCAACAAAGATGATTAGGGGACTGGAGGCTAAATGATATGATGTACAGTTGAGGGAGCAAGATATGACTCTGGCCTATCTAGGAGATAGGAGATTGAAGAGAAGGATTAGGAGGGATAACTGTCTTCCAGTATTTAAGGGGCTGTCACAGAGAAGACAGCAATGAATAAGTCATAGGCTTGACTTATTCTCCAAAGTACCTGAGGGCAGGACAAGAAGTAATAGGTGGAAGCTTGTTAAAGAGAGGTTCAACCTAAAAATAAGGAGAAATTCAGAAAAATCAGTAACAAGATTAACATGAGAAGATGAAGAACAATAAGCTCTTGGGTGAAGTAGTTTGGATTAATTTTTTTTCTTTGAAGAAAGCTATGCTCCTTGTTTTCCATGCAGAGCCAAACCCTCATGGGGTTTAGTGTGGTGGATAAAATCTCTTGAGTAAGGCCCAGATTACAGGTCACAGTTTGGAGGTAATACAGCAACTTGTTGAAACTAAATGGGTAGGTTGGGAAACATTCCACAAACTCTATTCTGTCTTGAGAGTGATGTGTATATTAATAGTGTTCCCAATCTAACTATCTACTTAAGCCCCTGTCACACTGCACCAACGGATGGAAAGAGGATGTAAAACGGAGAAAAACACTTGCCATCCGTTGGTTAACGCGATGCTTCCGTTCTGTACTCACTTCCTCCGTTTTTCATCCTCACTATCTGTCCAGCATCCGTCTATTGACATTTCATCCGCTCAGAAGGTTTTGAGCTGCTCAAAACTTTTGAGCGGAAAATGTATCCAATGCATCCGTTCTGCATCCTCAAGGCATACGGGGGACATCCGTTCTGCATCCATTACGCATCTGCTATATCNATTTTTGTCCCTTTTGAGAGCGGATAACAACGGATGGAACATTTTTCTCGTCCGCTGTGTCCTTTTTACAAACGTTTTGCATCCATTGGGCAGTCTGACAGGGCCTTTAGAAGAAATCCTAACAACCTTAGAAGAACCTTGGGTTTGTTGAACCTTTGATATAAGATCCCAAACATCCCAATGAAGAGGTAGTATGCTAAGAGACCACTGATTAAGTGTTCAGAGGAATCCTTCAAAAAAGCAACCCCAATAAGACTCTATTTACCAGAGTTATTCAAAAACCACTACCCCTTTTAAGGACATATTTTAAAGGGGGAAAGTGTGTTGTGTATATATTGTATAGTACTAGCAGTACAATTGTTTGTAATTTGTTTTCATTGGGGTCTAGAAATGGGAAATTGAAGCTTTTCCTTATGTGTTCTGCTTCTCATGAAAATACCTTGCCTTTACCATGCTCTATGGAGGGAGCTGAAATGAAAGTACCCCTCCCAAATAAAATACCAGTGAACCCCTTCCCTGTACACCTTGCTTTAATCCTGATTACTACTTTCTGAAGCTGTGAAAAAAGTGAAACCCTACCACAGTGACATGAATCCATAGATTTAATTTCACATGCATTTTGGTCTCACATGCAACTAAGAATGATTACATGAACAACTAGATATGAAAACATGAAAAAAGTCTGTCCTGACTTAGTAAGGGTTACTCAAAAAATAAATGTTGATAGGGTTTTAATCTTATACAGTGGGTTTAACAGAAAGTTAAATCTGCAACAACTTCCACATGGCTTTCTGGGAAAAAGCATAGTAGATCTCCAACCTCAATATACTTAAGCACTTTAAGTAAACTGAATTTTAAAAAATGTGTCACAAAACGCTTCACCCAGCTTTATAACATCAAATCCAAGGTGGTATTCAGCAGGTTCTGACCAGTTCTGGAGAACCGGTAGCAGAAATTTTGAGTAGTTTGGAGAACCTGAGAATACTACCTTTGACTGGAGATTTTACAGTACCCTTCCCTGCCACGCCCACCAAGCCACACCCACAGAACCGGTAGTAAAAAAATTTGAATCCTACCACTGATCAAATCCTAATCTGGATTTTTTCTTGCTTGGAACATTTTCTTCAAGAAACCAATTCAGAGCCAAAGCTGGCCTAGAATTTACAGAGACCAAATTTAGAGCTTAATTTAGTAAAGGTGAGCTAACTCTGTGTTCCATCGCCAGCATTTTCCTAGAATATAGCTGTTCCAGAGAGAAAACTGGCTGCAAACTTTGGGGAACAATGATTACAGTTGAAAAAGATTTCTGTGTTGAAAGGTAAGTTGAAATTGTGGGTTAATATGATTCCATTTTCTCTTTCCCTCCCAACACAGGAGAGTTAGCGTGGCCAAAGAAGGGGCCTGTCTATTCTCTGACCACCATATGCATCAGAAGAGAAGAAATCTGATAGCTGATTGCATATCTGAGCAGAGATGATCTCACTTTATTTAAAATTTAAGTGAGCCATCCATTTATTTCAAAATAAAGCGAGAAGGACATCTGTCTATCCACAATCCATCCATCCATCTTTCTGTTAGCAATCCACAATACAAGCTCTGCTGTACTCTGGAGAATAACGTGCAAATGGTTCTGATTATTGTGTTCAGCATTCACTGATAGCTCTTGCTAGGAACAGAGAAATGCTGAACATGATAATATATCACTTTTCCTTTGCAAGATGGAAGATATACAGTAATGATAAGGCTTACCAATAGCCATACTTGTCTAACTGTAGTGAGACTGGCTTTTTCCACATCTTCAGAGGTGTTGGGTTAGAACCCCATAACTTCCTGCTGTATGACCAAGATGCACGGGAAATAACAGAATTGCAATCTACAATCTCAAATCTCATAAGGACCCAATTAAGGAAACAGGAGGTTAATTGTTTAAAAAGGGGGGTTGGAAATCTGGTTTCATCTATAAAGAGGCAGTAGATGGCAATATTGCACTCTGCACTATTTCCTGTGTCTAAATCAAGCCCCTTGTTTAACTCTTCCATTACTGTCTAACATAGCAGCAATCCTCAGCTAAACCAAAACAACCCAAACTTTATTGAAAAATGTTTTGCAAAGCAGATTTTTACAGATTATGCTAATTGTATCTTTTGGAGCTTGGGGAAAACTCCCCAGTTGTCAACTTGGAAATTCATCATTTGAGTCTTAAAAAGCAAAACTGGAATTAGTCATACAGTTTAATTGAAAACAAAGTTTGCACATGAAAAGTCTGAAAAATTGCTTGGAGTACAGGAAACTATGGCAGATAGCAGATTTAGATAGAGCACTCTCATCTGTAAAGTGTTAATGTTCCTCCTAGTGCCCCTCCCCTTTTCCAACTTTCTCATAGATGTGAAAATTAAAAATTAAGATCATATGTGAAAGAGTGCAAGTCACTTCCTCTGCTGAATATTGTGGAAGTTAGCAGCTTCATTACTAACCATCTTTCTGTTTCCAACAGTTTTTCTTAACTTTAGCAACTTTATGATGTGTGGACTTCAACTCCCAGAATGCCCTGGTAGCAAGCCTACTGTCCTAGAATGCTTTAGACCCCTTTTAGGCTCAATATGTTAAAAATTTTGAAAATGTCTAACTTGATACTCATTGTCTCTCTCTCTCTTTCTCTCTCTCTCTCCCTCCCTGCCTTCCTGCCTCCCTTCCCCCCCTCTCTCTCCCCTCCCTCCCCCTCTCTGTCTCCCCCACAACACCCAGAGACAAACTAAAGAGAAAAAAAAATCATCCCCTTCCCTTCCCCACCATTTAGGCCATCCTGAACAACAACACTCAACAGCAGAACCTATGCCGAACCTTGACTTCAGCCCTAGCACCACTGCTGCCACTTAAAAAGGGTGCCTTGTGCTGTCCCCTGGGATCTGCCACATATCTTTAGGCAGTGTTCTTTTTCTGTTGACATATTCCTGCTTTGGGCCGCATGAGCCTTCATTCTTGGAATGGGTTCACATAATGTTCTTCCGTGGCCTCTTCAGCCTCCAAAAATGGTGCAAAACTATGCCTTGTCCTTGCACAATTTTTGGAGGTTGCAGAGACCATGCAACTTCCACAGAACCTGGAGGCTATGTGAGAGCACAACCTATTCTTGCATCATGTGAGAACAGTGAGAACAGTGTACACATTTTAGAATAGTTGTGGCATATGACCCAAAACCTTGTGTGGTGTCATCTTTAACATATGTGCCATAAGTGGTCCATCATTAGTTTTGAGTCAGATTATGGAAAATGTTTGGGTAAAGAAGATAAAAGAATTGCAAACCACTGTTTGTCTAGAAGTAGCATCATATGTTGCACAAAAAGCAACATAAGTTGTTTATAGTTTCAGCAGAATCACAAATTAAACACAGATATAAGAGGCAAAAGCTAAATATTTGAAAAAGCTGCCCCCTCCCTTAAAAGTAATTCTTGGTAAGCAGAAAAATAAAGAAAGGGAAAAAAGTTCAGTCTTATATTTTTCCTGACAATGAAATTTTGCATTCCCATCAGATAAATGTAGCTATTGCTGAAGGACCAGGCAGCACAACTGTAGGTGAAGTATAATATTAAAAGAAATGTAAATATTTTCAACTGGGCGTGAGGGAGGGCAGTGGTGTAAAGGAACTGGCAAAGTGGAGTTCTACTTGGCAGGCATGGACTTGACAACCTAAATGTCCCTTCCAATGCCACAATTCTATGATTATAAGCACAGAGGGAGAATTCCATGGCCAGTCCAAGAGTTTTTCCTGAGGCAAAGTGCAAGATAGTGTTGCATGTGGAAGTTGGCTGAGCTATGTGACTACTACTGAGGTTTTTGAGGGGATCCAGATCAGGTTCTATGACTTTTATTAATGTGCTCTTCAACAGAAGGAATGGGTGAGTGGAAAGCTAGCACTCCCACCTGAAGTAATCCCCTCCCACCTGAAGGGCTGACTCTGGGTCCTTCCTGAAGAAGGATTTTCATTAGGACCATATTATATATCTGCTGCAGATATAATGATCATTAACACCTCATATTCTATACCAGGAATTTATTTATTTATTTATCTGTTTATTTTATTTGTCAGGTGATTATAAGATAACAGGTATAAGTATAAACATAGTTATGAATACATGAAATGGATACATATAAGAAAAATAAAAAGAAACAATAGGACAGGGACGGTAGGCACGATGGTACACTTATGCACGCCCCCTACAGACCTCTTAGGAAAGGGGTGAGGTCAATAGGAAGTTTTTGGGGTTTGGGGAAGAAACCACAGTCAGGTAGAGTATTCCAGACATTGACCACTCTGTTGCTGAAGTCGTATTGACTGCAATCAAGTTTGGTGCGGTTTACCTTGAGTTTGTATCTATTGTGTGCTCTTGTATTGTTATGGTTGAAGCTGAAGTATTCATTAACAGGTTGGGCAATTAATTTTCCCAAGCGGGCACATGAGAACCTGGGACTGTTGTGGAGAGCAGAACCAATAAACTGAACATAATCTGCTTACCAGTGCCCATGTGTTGAGGGAGGGGTTCTTTCTTTCACTAACCAACTAAAGGAGAAAACTTCTTCTCCCACCCCCTGTAGCACACTTATTTACATTTTATTTTCTAACTTCCAATTTACCTCATGTGGGTTAGACAGGGAGAGCCAAAGGACCAGATGTGGTCTAGGAGCCTGGTTTACTCTATACATTAAAAAAAAATAAAATCTGCATGTTACATACATACACATTTGGTATGGCCATCAATTGTAAAATAATCAGGCAGCTTTATAGAATTAGGCAAAACTTACTTTGTTTTTTATTTATTTGGATTTATAGCACCTCCACCCCGCACACCTTTTGATTGCCCAATCCATGTTTTTAGGATGAGGTGTGTTTTGTATCTAAATAAACAGCTAAACAAAGCAAGCTACAGATGCAGATGTTAAATACATAAGGAAGGAAAAAAGCATGGTGATTAAGGGCAGGGCATGGCTGCTCAAAGCTCTGTGCTGGCAGAGAGCCAAGGCATTATTGTGGTAAATCTAATGAAGAGACCTACTGCTAAATTCAGAGAGCTGGTATGGCTCTTAAAAAGGTTCTTCTCAGTCCCAGCAAGCAACACAGGAAAGAGAACAAACAGATGGAAATTAGTATCTACTGGAAGGATAAAATTATGACATAAGAAGGGGCAAAGAAGAAACATCATTTTAACTTTGCTATCAGCGGTTTTCCATTAGCATATTCCACATAAATGCTACAGCCTCAGGGGCATTGGGAATTTTGAGATGACAGGTTTTCTTAAAATTCAAGATGGCTGCTGCTATCATCTTCCTCCCTCTACTCCCTCTACTCTAACTACCAATTCCATTGATTTTAATCAGACTTATATCTGCTTTATCTTCTCTGAATTAAGCCTGAAGCCCATTTTGGTTCCCATATCTAAAGTTATATCTCATAGGCCAGATGAGAATAGTACTTTATAATAAGTGTCAATGGGCCATATAAAATCTAACATTAAAAAAAGAAGCTGGATGATTCAAGAGGATGCAAGGAAAAGCAAAGCTTTTTTTGTTTCAACTGATTCACACCTTGTCCAGGTAGACTAGAATTGAATTGATGTGTGTTTATATCAATTCAACATAATCTCAGTCAATGTTGACCATCTTCTGCTGTTGAGATAGCAACTGAACATGGAAACTAGGGTTTAGATCTGAATTTCACTATAAGAATAATACAAGTAATTCTTTCATGAATACACATACACCATAACAATATAACTTGTCAGAAAACAATTGTTACTTTATGAAGGCTACACTCATCCATAAAAAAAATCAATGGGATTTTCATTCATTCATTCATTCATTCATTTATTCATTCGTTCATGTGAATAAACATACATCTTAAGTTTTGGTTGCAACCAAAGCACTGGTAGGATTATTTTTTTACTACCAGTTCTGTGGGGGTGGCTTAATGGGCATGGCCATGTGGCATGGGTGTGCTTAGCTTTTTTTTTTTTTTTTTTTTTTTTTTTT
>BHFT01015675.1:54837-111213 GCA_004320025.1 Laticauda laticaudata
TTTTTTTTTTTGCTTTTTTACAGCCACTACCTTTCCTGCTTTTGGGCCTTCTGGGCCTCAGAGGAGCCTCCAGAAGGGGCGCTTTTGCTCCCATAACGCTCCTCTGAGGCTCAGAAAGAAAAAAACAACAACATGGGAAGGGCACGTAGCACCCCTCCACACTCTGTTCTGGGAGCTTCCTGGCCTCAGAAGAGCCAGGGGGGCATTTTTTTACCCATAAGGTTCCTCTGAGGCTCAGGAAGGCAAAAAATGGAGGGCAGAGACATTTTTTGCCTTCCTGGGCCTCAGCAAGGGGAATCCTGGCACAGCTCATCATATGTACAGATGATTGTAGGGAGGGAAAAGAAAGAAATACCTTAGGCGAACGTCAGGCAGGTGGGATGAGTGAGCATTGGGTGGGGGGGGTGACTGAGTTGGGGGTGTGGCCAGCCAGAATTTACTACCATTTTGGCAACCCATGCCAAGTCTTTGCTACCAGTTAACCCGGTGCGAGCCGGCTGAATACCACCACTGTATCAAAGGATTATATACAACAACCAGTATGGTTTCCTCCAATCCAGATTCATAGGTCAGCAAGTCTTGTCTGATATCAGAGACAAGAAAAAAAAGTTGATACTGTTGAGACAAAAGCTGATGATCTGTTTTTACATGTGCCATATATTGTTAAGATGTTTCATAAGTACCTCATAAAAATGATCTTATAGAATCATAAAATAAATATTCAGCTTAGGCTCCTACTTTTCCATGATTTCTGCATATTCTGTGATGCCTACTGAGTTTTCGTTGTTCAGCCTTCTTAGACATCAAAAATTATGTTCTGATTCTGAATTTCCCATTGTGCTTGGTTGACACAGTAGAATCAGAAAGCTGAATTATATTAACAAAGTTGTCATTTTGCAAGCAGCAGATAGTTATACTGTCATTTGCTGTTTTATTAGTCTTATCATGTTAAACTGCTATTTTTGTTTACCCCAATCCTATTCTTATTCTGTGAAACTCTTTGATTGTCTATCCCAAGGCTTCTGAAATGTTCACCATTTTGATGGCATGTTCCTCATGTTTTTTTTACAAAGTATCTGTGGGGGAAAAGCAAGCAGAACCAGTGAATGGAGTTAAGTGCATCATCAGTTTACAGTCTTTATGTTCCCACAAATGATCCAAATCCAACACTTCTTGAATTCCATTGGCCCTTATCTGACATCAATTTAGTACTGAACTTTACTGGACTATTGTTTTGTTTATAGGCTTGAGCAATAAATCTTTTGATCTATAATTTAGGTTCTGATCCTTTGCATCTGACATTAGAGTTGACTAGATTAATCAGATTAAATTAAGCAGTTCTCATGACATGAAGGTGAAAAACCGTCAGGCTATCCTTCCCTTTGGAAGACCTGCTAGACAGCTGAAAACTAGGACCTAGAAGGTAACTTTCTACCAATTGGGAAACAGTCTGCCCACAAATTCCACAGCACTACAGTATAATGATTCAAAATAGCTTCCAGCACAGTACTCTAGAGCTGGTAATAAATGGACTTACTTGCCAAATGCAAACAATGGGTGAAACCAAATGTGTACAGACCTGATTCTGGGGTGATAATATAAGTCTTTATGGAAGTGCACTCCATTTTAAGATGGTAGTTTTGTAATCAGGCCATATGGTTTGACAGTTTCCACAGAACTGCTAGGATGAAGAAATAATGGCTAAAGCAAGCTAAAAGCAAACCAGATGCCTTTTATGATACTTATTAAATTTTTTTAAAGTAGTACAGTTTAAAAGAGAAAGTTAAAGTTTTGATCAAATCATACTACTAAAACAAAGCAGAAAAATGAATCAAGTGGCCTTTCAAGGTGCTTCACTGATTTGGTGGCTTTTCTTATTGCCTTAAGCACTGTTAGAGATGATATACATGTTTGTGATTTCATTTCCATGTTTAAAGAGCACTGAGTGGAATTATGTGGTGATAGTGAACTGTTGACCTTGTCATGAATAAC
Organism: Laticauda laticaudata; assembly: GCA_004320025.1. NCBI lineage: Eukaryota > Metazoa > Chordata > Lepidosauria > Squamata > Elapidae > Laticauda > Laticauda laticaudata. Next base: position 56,830 of record BHFT01015675.1, read on the forward strand.
TGATGAAAGAATTCTATCACTTCATTAAACTCCCTAATTGTCATAGAGTTTGGGATGGCAAGTCTAATGTTATTTTGAGTTTAATTTACTCATTCAACTCAGTTTAACTGACCAGCCTCAAACTTTGCACTTTCTGCTGCTAATGTACTATGATATTTCTGTCTTGGTCTTGCCAATGTTTCTGGGACTTCAACTCAGCTTCCAGCCTCTGAATATAGATAGCTTCAGGGTGATCCAGCATGAAGTTAAAGCTTATTTCTAAACTTTCTATTATATGGCCAGTCTCTCAACATTGAGTTGAATAGGTGTGGGAGAAATATTTATAGGTACTGTTCTAAATGGTTGCTGAGTTAAAAAGCTACTACAAATGCCACAGTGAAATATACTAACAAGCCTGCCTATCTTGTTAGTATATTTCACTATGCCAGTTAGTTTCTGCTGCTTCTGATAACTGAATTTTGCTAACAAGTTCTGACATTATGAATCCCACTAGTGATGAGCAGGTTCTTCCCAGGAGCAGCAGAATTTGCCAACCAGCTATTCCAACCTTCTTGACACTACAAAAAAGCCAGGGTTTACAGATAACAAATTTATACCATCCACAAGGACAAGCCAAGAGCAATTTTTTTCCTGAACCTTTTCCAGAAGAAGCTAACTAACTGCTAATTAGCATATCCTGCCCACATTAGTAACCCAGTGAAGCAAGTAATGAGGGCTATTTCCAGGAAACTTACTCTGTAACCACCTCTTCCCCCAAACCAAGTGATCAGAGTTGTGAACTTTAACCCCTCTTTAAGGGAAAACTTACAATGGATATTCTTCCATTGTGTCAACTATTATGCTCAGAAAAGAAAGTGGAAAGCAAAGATCCTAGTTTTTTGAATAGCTCTAAAATATTTTATTCTTAAAATGAATTAAGACATTTCTACATTGTTTCAACATAACCAAAACTTTTTTCTGGAGAATTTGGAAGGCTGCTGGACTGTCCTTTCATCTTCCTGCCATCTCTTGCTAAAATACTGTGAGAATATTTCAAAAGGTGATGATGGTGGATTATCATGGTTACTATCTTCTAAAGGGCCTCTTATCCCTCCTATTTTCATGGCAATTTTCAGAAAAAAACAGCAACTTAATCCTTCTCCATTATAGTCTATGGACAGATTTCTTTTTAATAGAATCTCAAATCATTTAAAACCAAACCATTTTCCTCTCAAATCCTGAATCACAAATTTAAGACACCTTTTGGCTGTCAAATCTCCAATTTGAATGACACAAGGGCCAATTTGCACAGGACAATTTTCCACTGCACTTGAACATTTTACAACTTTGATATATACTTGATATTCTGTCATTCATTTCAATGTAACTCACATTCATTCATAAACTAGGAATTTTTTATACAATGTTTTTGCTGTTGAATTGAACAGATTGCCCATGGATGGCTGTTTCCTGAACTCAGCAAGCCTCCATCCTGGACAGCCTGGGTTGTCTGCTTCTAAATGAGATCCTGTCTGAATTTTCAGCCACTGCCCTTCTTTTCTCATGCTGCAGAAACTCAACTGAAAATTGAACCCTGGATCTCTGGCACTTATTGTGTCTAACATAAGAACAGTACCCTTATTCTATGATTTATGAACTTCAGACACCCGAATACATTTAAAAAACATTCTTAGATGAATTGTACAGATATTCCTTCAACCATATTTTGCCTCAAGCTACTCATTCAGGTTTATAAATTCACTCGTAATATCACTTTTTGCTGAGTTTACCCAGAGTATATTGAAGAGTACAGACTAAAGTAATAATAATATTAAGCAGTTGTAGCTTTGAGAAGTATGAAATGCAAAAGGTATCTTGGAACTTTCCTGTTGTGATTTAGGGGAAAAATGTTCCAGTGGTTTAAAACCTACAAAATAACAGGAAATCTCTAAAATTGTACTTTCCATTTCTGTAGTCAAAAATGCATTCCAAACCCCTGGCTATAAACATAAGGCAAAAGACTGAGTGGTCACAAAGGGCTATGTTTAACTTTGTTGAAGCAGCATTCTGAAACTGGCAAGGTTATGAACTTCTTTTGAACACAAAATTCCAATGATGGTTTTTTTATTTTTTTTGATAAAAGCAAATTTAAAAATCCCTATTCCCTAGCTCTGAAGTAAGCCTGCCTCATCCTTACTTTTTAAAAAAAGTACTGCATTATTTTGAGAGCTTTGCTAATTAAAAAGAATAAAACAGTGTTTTCTTGCCCATATTGTTATGATTTTGCCCATTTTTTATCTGAAGGGAGCTTACATTATTGTTTCAAATAATATTTCATAATACATGCCACTAGATTGCATAAGATAATTTGCTAGCTTCAGGCTTTGCAGGGTTTAAGTTGGAAATATAAAGTCAGCATGGGCATTGGGCAAAGTGAGGTGAAATTCAATACATAGTGAGATTCAGACAAGCATGGCTGTTACCTATTATTAGATAACAGAAATACAAGAAGAAACCATGTGGCTGTTCTTTCTCTAGATGTTGGATTGTTGCCTAAGAAACTTGTAAATCAGACCTTTGTATCGTAATCATCAAAGAGCTGATGGTCATCACAGTTTGGGCAGAACTTAAGGGAATAAATATAGGTATATATAGAGTATCTATCCAAAGTTAAACAGTATTTGAAACCACTTAGAAATCTCTCTTTTTAAGTAAAAAAATCCTACCAGGAGGTGGGGAGGGAGCAGGTAATTTGAGCATGGCTGTTTTCACTGGATTAGAGGTGGCTTTCTCAAGCTATTAGTGAAAAAGTAAATATATTTTGAAAGCTAGACAAAGTCAATGGGTGGACAGCTTGTTTTGTAAAACATATAAATCCTTGGAGTCCTCTCAACTGATTTTAGCCTGAAGTGCTGAAGAAATTACTACTTCCTGACCTCCTTAGCTCTCATGGTTCTTTCTGAAGTCCAGTACCTGCCAGTCTGGCATTAAGAAGAGGCAAGCTAAGGCAAGAACTTCTCATTGCCACAAGGAGTGGAGGGGTTTCCCTCTGGGACTTTTGCAGAACTTTGGAACAATGAAGAATCTTAAGCATTCATAGAATATTATATGTTTTCATTTAGCCTCATCTCTCCTGTTATGACTCTTAGAAGCTGCGGAAATGAATATGTGAAAGTTTACCTATTATTTTTTTCTATTTTTTAAAATTATTTTTAATAAAATCTTATATAAATTTTGGCCTTACAATCTTTCTCTCTTTAGAAATGACTTTCTTCCTCTGTTTTCTGAGCGTAAAAGAAGACTGCCACCATCCCAAAAAAATAGCAACATTTCTCAAAGGGCTTCTTCTAAATTTCTTGGTAAAGAGATTCTCATCACATGTGGAAGACAGACAGTGGAGGAAAGCTGAGATACTGGAGATAGTTAACATAGATGCTAAAAAGAATGGAGTGTTTCCTAAAGCAGGTGATTTTCAACACATGTTAAGGAGTCATTTCTATCAAATAAGGAATTGTTACTTAGAAATGGTTTGACAATCATACAAACATACTTTAATTGAATCAAAGCATTTAGATAATTAGAAAGTACCTTGTTATAAAACAGCAGTTTTGTTTTGCTTTCATTTTTAATAATCTCCGAGCATCAGATTCAACTGCTTTTGCTAGCATAAGATATATTTCATTTAGTTGTTTAGAATGACATTAATAAAAATAGAAGACAAAATTTATACCTTTTTGTGGAGTCCTTGATGCTCTCAGGGCTTGGTTGTACATTGATGAAGTTATCTCGTCAAATAATGAAACATCTGCAAGTAAAAAACCAAGCTCAGAGAACATCAAGGACTCCAAAATTCAACTCTCTGCTACATAAATTGTCTTCTATTTATATCTGTTTTGAGATTGATGAACATATCTATAACAAATCTTTTGTGAATTGGCCTAATTCTAATCTGGTATTCTCCAAACATGTAAGACTACAAATGCTACCATTGCTACACAGGAAATTCACTGGTTGAACTGCTGCAGGATGTTGAGAGCTGTTCTCTAAGACATCTGGAAGACACTAGTTTGGGGGAAGGCTGACCTAATCATTTTTCAAACAAACAGTCAAAGTGCTATTCACTAGGTAGTAAGTTTTTAATTAATTTTGAATTTTCAAACACAACTTACATGCAAATACAAATTAATTCTAGAAGAAAGCAAAGAAAAATAATCAGTTGCTCTTGACATAACTTTATATAAATATAAAGGAGTTAAGGAATTGTGCTCAAGAATGAAATTGAAGTTCAGAAGACAAAAATAGCATTTCATTTGGAAATGACACCTTACACAAGAAAGAATGTGGCACAGCCTGTTGTAAAGACAATATAATGTTGTTCCTGTCTTATATTACTGCCAGTGAGCCTCAAAATACTTCAATCTTACTTCAAAGCACCTAATATTCAGGCTGAACTTTTCTCTTCATCAAGAACTCAAAAGAGTGTGGATTCTACTGTGTGTGTGTTTTTTTTCAACAGCCTTGACTCTTGACCTTTTAAGGTTTGTATGTGTGAAAGAGTGTATGTTTGTTATTACCACCCTAACTGAGTGTGGCAAAGTTAAACTCCTGGCCTCTATGAGAGGCTTATAGAGGGCAAGCACTTTATATAAACACCCTGGCGACAGGACCATGTCAATGTGCTCTCAGTAAGGGCTGTAATCCCTCTCAAGTTGAGATGTTTTCTCCTTTCCTTTGTCTTATGAAACCCAAAGACCATGAATGGATTTGAAAAATGAATTAAAGGAACAGGAGAGGCCACTATTTTGTTGCTGAACACCTGCCATGCATCCCAACATTTCTCGGCATATCCAGTTGCAATACTGAGGTGCAAGGACACCAGGGAAAATGTCCCTGATATTCTTCAGAGTGTTAGATAATGAGAGGATGGTCTAAACCCCATTCTATATACGTGAAGGAGTCCTCTATGTTTTTTTTTTAAAAGCTTCAGGCCCATATTTCTGTGTCTGCTATTAATACAGAATTGAATAACTAGCTTTGGATAACCATGCTCTAAGCCATTGAAATCAGAGCTGTACAATATAATTTGAACTAATAATCAAATGCCAGTTAAAGTTAATTGATTGATTACAGGTAGTCCTCAACTTATGATCACAATTGAGTGCAGAATTTATGTTGCAAAGTGAAAAATTCATTAAGTGGAGTTTTGCTCCATTTTACAACTTTTCTTGTTGTAAACTCACATTTGTTAAGTGAATCACTACAGTTGTTAAATTAGTCACACGGTTAAGTGAATCTGGCTTCCCCATTAACTTTGCTTGTCACAAGGTTGCAAAAGCGGATCACATGACCTTGGCATACTGCAACCATCATAAGTATGAACCAGTTGTCATGTATCTGAATGTAAATCATGTGACCACGGAGATGATGCAACAGTCATAAGTGTGAACAATGGTCATAAGTCACTTTTTTGAGTGCAGTTTGTAACTCCAAATGGTCACTAAGTGAACTGTTATAAATTGAGGACTACCTGTATTATGGGTTACAAGATGCTGTGAAATTCAAGCATTATAGGAATTTTAGGGGTATTCTTGCATCCAATCCACATTCCAAAAGGTCTGGCTTCTATCATGTGTTTGCAGCTGCCATCTTGATTTTTTTTTTTACACTCATGTTTTGCTCGCAAATACTCTGAGTCATCAAAGGAATGAAGTGGAGGAAGAATATTCTATTTCACAGTTCCTGAAACTGATCTGCTGCATGGCGTCATGAAGCTTCCTTCACAGTGGTCAGGCAGGGAAGGTTCAAAATTAGTTGCTGACTGGATTGAGATTTATAGCCAGATGGGATTTCTGTTTTTAAACTGGGATAGAAACCTGTCACAAAATCATGGGGATGCTCAAGTATCATTGTGTTGCATATCCTGCTTTGCTAATAAAACTGTGTTTTTTTACCATTAATTTGGCTTGTGTCTTTTTTTCCTGGGGATAGGGAGTTGGGGAATGCCAGGAACCAACTGTTCTTAGGGGACACACATCTCGCTGCTGATCCATTCATGACAGCCTTTTTTTAAATGCCACTTTGTAAACACTGGGACCAAAGGCCATGAAATATGAGAGGGCTGACATTTCTGTGCAAACCCCAGATGTTTGCAGGACAAGGACAAGAGCTCAGTTACCCCAAAGCATTACAAACAACAACTGCCTTCTAGCTGCAGTCACTTAGCATCGGCAGTTGAAAGGAAACACATCATTTCTATTAAGACCAGGCTGAATAGAATCAGCAAATCTATTGATAAATTGTAGTGTTGCAGTTTTATTCTGGCACTTTCCTTTGCAATTTTTTCCCAGTTTAATGCGATTTTTAGGTCAGAAACAGGGTTCCTCCTGCTGCTTTTGGAGACATCTATGTTTTCAGTGTCAGATTGCATTCCTTTAGTTTCTGTCCAGCATGTTTCTTATATATATTAGACTAAAGTAATTTGTCCTTTGTTTCATAAATAAGAAATGGAGAGAAAGGGAAGCTTTTACTTTATATTGTAGACATTTAGAAAGAAAGTGCCTCTAATATTCCCAATAAGATATGACCTCATATGGATTTAGAAGGGAGCTGAACTTCATCTCTTTGTTTTGACTTGACTTTAAAATAATCTCGAGTTGCTTTTCCAAATGACTTTTTTATTGATTCCATCAACTTAGCCATTTTGCTTATTCTTAGAGTTATTCATTCTCTGTTCCAGGCTCTGCTGTGCTTTATAAAAAAACAAAGATATGCATGACCTTATCTAGAAAGACAAGCTTAAGTGGAGGCAGATGTGACCTTAGTTTCCCCAAACAGTGCTGTAGAAAGCCACACATAAACTGAGCATACCAGACAAAGTTTTTCAATCAGACAAAGTTTTTCAATTTGCAGTACCAGGAGTCTGGGGTGATAGTGGGGGCATTTTTGGAATTTTAAAATGATACTGTGGGTCTTCTCACAATCAGAGATATAGTCAAAGAAAAAAACCTACTTCTCAAAAGACAGACTGATGAAGTTAATTGCTTTCTATGGGCTTCAGGAAACACACCACCACTCCAGCTTATAGTTAGTTGTCTGTTGTTTTTTTCTGAATAGTTAATAATAGCAGCCATGGTGGCACAGTGGTTAGAAGGCGATATTGCAGGCTAACTCTTCCCAAACGCCAGTAGTTTGATTCTGACCAACTCAAGGTTGACTCAGGCTTCTGTCCTTCTCAGATTGATAAAATAAGGACCCAGATTGTTGAGGGCAGTATGCTGGCACTGTAAATTACTAAAGAGTGCTGTAAAACTATGAAGTGGTATATAAATCAAATTGCTATTGCTAATATAATTGAATATAAATGGAGTAGTCTATATTGAAGTCACCCCCATATTTTTTAAAATTTTTGGACCTTGCTCAAAGGGCATTATTTTCCACAAGAAAAAAAAATGTGAAATGTATTCTTCACCCCATTCTTATTTAAAGGAATCAGTTGGGAAGGAAGCACAGTCAGTATTCCTTTCTCTAAGCATTCCTAACTTTAGCTGGATGGAAAACCAAGAAAAAACACTGCCTTAGCAATAATTAGCTTACAGTGTTATAAATGGTTGAAAACTATAGCAGGTTTTTGTGTGTGTTGGATGCATATGACTGTGTATATAGTATACACACATACACAAATATATATATGCATTTTGTATGTGTTTATATAGATACTTCAGAAGACTAGGGTCAGAGATTTGCCAGTCCTTGGTGTGCTTTGAGACAGAATGTTTGTGAAGGTTTAAAACAGAAATTTAATTTGATTATTAAATATTTTGAATAGAATTATGCTTTTAGTTGCATCTTCTTGTGTGTTAAGTTTCTATATGGTGGAGGCCTCTCCTGTAGAAAAATCCTACAAAATGAAGCGTTGCCTTCTATGCAGACAAGGTAATATTTTTTTTCAAAGAGATCTGCCAGTCTTTTTGGCATTAAGGTAATGATATACTGTAAGATATTTCTTAAGTAACATTTACAAGTTACTTATACAAGAAGTTAGAAGCTAATAAGATGCTAGAAGCAGAAGACAGTTTAAGCGCATAAAGTATGGAGAAACTGGTTCGTTTATATCATAATTTTATGAATGAGCTAGAAAATAGCAAAAGGATTCCAAATAACCTCCAAAATACACTGGTGTATTTTAAATAAATGTGCAGTGAGTGATTCTTTTGTAATGTCAGCAGTGAGTGTTATGAAAGCTACTTCCAGTTCAGCATATTATTGCTCTAAATTTAGAGATGTCTTTTTCTCTTAGTGGTACATAGGAGAGGTGTTTACCGAATCTCTGTTGACACTAGTGGCAGTCACATAGGAACTGGTAACTCCCTGGCACTTTTCAAAAAGAAGGGTTTGTTTTTAATCTACTTGAATATAACACTTTTTAAGACCTGGCCAATATCTGGAGAATTACTTCAGAGGACCAGGGTCAGAGATATGCCATTACACAAATAGCCCTTGGTGTGGGGTTTTGAGGCAGAATGTTTGTGAAACGCCAAATGCATTTTGGAAACTAACTATACAATCCTGGAAATGTTCTACTATCTTGCTTATGTCATCTCTCAATTTAGACAAATAACAGGGCATCTAGGTTGCATAGAGACATCCACAAAACCAGGATGACATAACATGTGCCCATTCTATAACATTTGCATTTATAGGGATGCCACTCACATACCTAGGTTTGCAACAAATTACCAGTGCATATGGTTGTTGTTTTCTTGTTGTTATTTTTGTTCTTTTTAATTTGAAGTTGTTATCAACCAGGATGTTAGACTTGATTTTAGCTGAATATGCCTGTTCCTGAAATATACAACTTCAGATACTTTCCCTGCAATTGCTGATAAATGTTCCATTATGATTTTAATCGTATTTATTACATAAGTAGTAATCTATTGGAGACTACAATAGAATCTGGAATATTTGGTCATTGAGTGAAGCAGACATTAAACAAGATGCCATGTGACTGATTCACTCAACTTTGGAAGCCATATTCTACGCTGCCACCTAGCCTGAGAAAGTGGGAGGGGGGTGATTTCAATTAAGTAGCTCTAAGTAGACAAAATAAAATTCTTTTGTTAGTCTAAGGTCATTTAGTATGGTGCAGGATGAAATAAGGATATACTTTTGGATGGATCGTGATTGGGCCATGTGATGTGATGACGACCAAGGGGGAATGGATTTGTAGATTGGATTGGAAAATTGTGGAAAGCTCAGAAAACTTTAGATTCAGGATTTCACAGATATACCAGGTGCTATTCTAAGAGATATGTCTGACTCAGAGTTACTGATTGGAATGGAGGTGTGCTGAAATGCTGACAAACAATCGCAATCCCGGCTCTCCCAGTTGTAATCATAAAGCAGAGAACCAAGGAGATGCCCTGGGTCTCCCAGGCATGGTGGTACAGAGAGAAGGCTCAGGCCTCTCACCATATCCAGGATGCCTGAATCTTTTTCCAGCCTCATCGAGAGAACAGTTATAAAATCAATGATCTTCATTAGCATTTTCTTCAGATTTGACGTCAATTCCTCAAGTGTTCAAGGGATTTCATCCTTCATTTTCATCTGAAAATCCCCTACCCTGCTGAAGTAATGGACTTCAGATCTGAAGAAAATGCAAGAAAACACCATCTTTCTAGAAGGCTCAGAACACTGGCATTCGCTAGTGTTTTCATCATGTTCGGGGTCCATTCATTTCCTCTCACTGCATGAAGAAGAGGAGGAAATTTCTCAATGCACTGGGGGAACAGACCTTAAATCCAAAATCCCCTCCATTTGCAATCTTCCCTGACACTTCCCAATTGATTTTTTGGGGGAAACCAGCAGAGAAGATAGCATATAGTGATCACATGATCACAGGACACTTGGCAATGAGTCATGAGACTGGGTGCAGCAGCTTGACATTTTATGATGTCCATAAGTGCCTTATGGGCTGTAAAGCATTCATACTGAAGTCATCAAAACTGTGAATGATCATTATACAATGGTTGTAAGTTGAGGACTACCTGTATGTAATATATTCCACACTATTGACAATTTTCAATATTTATAAAAACACATAACATCAACTAGATGGCACTTAATTAGTTAATCAATTGTTTACAAGTGGCAGTCATGTGATTATATTTTTGTAACACTAAAAATGATAAATATTCATTATTATGCTGTATTTCTGATGACACAGTGCCATTTAGAAATCACCTTCTATTGAGTCACATCTGGCTTAGGATTAATATCTGCTCAGTATTATCTAGCTCATGTTCAGGGAGCAATTCAAATTACAGCATCCATGAGAGATGCTATCTAGCCTTTACTTAAACATAAGCAGCTCGTATTATGTTCCCTTGTAATAGGTTTTTCTATTAAATTGTTCTTACTGTTAGGAAGCGTGTTTCTTTTTAATATTCGATCAAGCTCTGCCATTTTGTAACTGAAATTTATTGTTTTATGTCAGGCAATTTGGAACAATAGAAAACAGATATTAAAACTAATGATAATGAATAATGCAAAGCCGAGAAGTTGGAAAGGGCAGAGTTCGAAAACTTTGCAGAGTTCTAAAACACAACAGGTGTATTAATGTGTTTATTTTTCATGTAAGAAATACTAGAAATTTACACAATTTTGTTTTCTTTTACATAACAAAATTTTCATTTTTTATCAATTGAAGGCAAGTTGAAGGATGGTAAGTTTAAGAAAACATTTAACTCTTGTTAGCGTCTTAAATAAAGGCTGAAATTGATTATGCTAGAGCAAGCGTGTCAAACTCAAGGCCCGTGGGCTGGATCTGCCCCACAGAGTGCTTAAATCCAGCCTGTGGGGCTGGCCTGGAACTATCAAAGGACTGGCCCATGGTGCCTCTGGCAGTTAAAATGGGCTGCGTGCAGGGGGCCACACCTCATTTTCATCCTCCATGGCCTCCTGCATCACTCTCCCAGCTGAAAAAATGGCCTAAAATGCCCCCCAAAAGGCCTTAAAAAGGGGCCCAAAATAGGCCTAAAATGGGCCAAGAATGGGCTGAAAACAGACTGAAAACCCCAAAACCAGACTGAAACAGACCTAAATACAGGCTGAAAATGGCCCTAAAATGGCCATCAAAGTGTTGAAGGAGGCCATGGATGGTGAAAATGAGGTGCAGGAGGGCTGCGCATGAACCCCCCTACACCCTGTTTTGGCTGGCAGGGTGCTGCAGGAGGCATCCATCTGCCCCCCCCACTGCCCCCCCCGATCCACAGAGGACAGCTATAATGCTGATCCAGACCTCAAAGAAACCCTTGTGCTAGAGAGAATTAAGATTAATTAATCTGTTTGTAAGTATGCAAAAGTTCAAAAATTCTTTCCTGCTCTCCAAAATACAAGTTTGATATCTCTTGTAATACATACCATTCATATAAGAGGAAACATTTGTGGGTGCCAATATTTCAGCCTTCGAATATCACTAAGCACAGATGAACATAAAATGTACATATTCTTATTTATAGATGTCAATGTAGAAATGTCTACTGTAATTTCAATACAAACAGAAATAGATTATCCTAATAAGAAAGGCATTGTGCCTGCTTTGCCACGTTGTGCTTTCTGTTGATTGACAACTACAAGACACATGATTAGTTTGGTTTATCTTTAAATTGTCTTGGAGTGAAAGTGTCTCAAATGTAGGATGCATTCAAATAGATAATTTTTCATTGCAAAATACAGCATATGGCCTGCATCACAATGAATTTTAGAGCCATAAAGTATCTGGCAACAGCTGGAAAAGTGATCCAAGATTGTAATTCTAGAGGATTACACAAACTGAATTATTTTAGGATGATTCTAAAATTCCTGAGCCAGTGTAATAGCTCAGAGCAGACACTAAAAATCCCTTACAATAGATTTTCCTCAGATACAGATTATTCAGATAGAGATTCATATCTGTTCACTTAGCTATGAATGTATTTTTGCAATATCACAAAATATAGAGGTTGGCGTTGCTTTGTAAGGTTTTTAAAATATAAGCTTGCATGAAATCAATTTGGATTCCTTGTGAATGAAGTAATCTCCTTTTACCAAGTTGAGTTTCAAAATAAGTTCTAAAGTGACCAAAAGCACTAGAAAATGTTCCTTAAACAAGGGTGAACATTCTAATCCTCTATTGGTATTTGAGTTACTGTTACTTGTTATATAAACTAGGCAAGAACTGGCCTGTATTAAACCACATATTTCAACTAAAGAAAAGAAACTTCTTAATTCTTTGGGTACATTGGAATCTTACATTTTATATTCATGCTGCTCTTTGACTTCCTGTTGCTCATAAATGACTGTCTTGTTGAGAGAAAATATATTTTACTAGAAGGGCCTATTGTAATTGACAATAACTGACAGTAATTCTCATTTTGGAATAAAGAAGCATAAGATTGAACTGTTTATTTCTTCCTAAGTGTTTTTCAGATTAAAGCTTTATTCTTTTTTACAATTATTCTTGGGTTTGGTTGTTTCAGTTCCTCTGTGTGGTTTAAAAGGGATACATTGATTAACTCTCTCAAACTTACATACATTAAGAGAATGGTTTCTGTACATGAGCCCTTTGCTGAGAGAACATTAAGAATATCAGGTCATGTACACAATGGCTCTCAAATAAGGGACTGAAAATAATAATGCTTTAAGGGACTGAAAATAAAATTCTCAGCACCATTTTATCGGAAAAGTTGGCTTTTTATTTTTTCACTGGAAAACTTTTTATTTTTTCACTGGAAAATAAATCTTATCATAGGATTAAACTGCAAGACTAATTGTGTGTGCACTATTTGTTCTTTTTCTTGAGGCAAATAATCTTTGACCAATCCTGCAGATGTAGTTGTGTTTGTGATACAGTGTACTGTACAATTTTTCTCAGCCCATTTCCAAATAAAAATACCATTAATAACATAGAAAAGGTCCTGAAAACATTATTATTTATTTATGTAGGTATGCAATATTTATTAATTTCCAGCTTCTACATCTGCTTCAGTCTGAAGTGTCTAAGCAATTTGCAAAATATTGTGTACAAAATAGTCAAAAACATAAAGAATCAAGGACAAAAACATCTAACTCATACTTGCTCATCATATCATAAGTACAACCCCAACTCTACTTCATCAACAAACCCCTCCAAAACATCCAGTTCTTAAAGTTGATGTTTGAAGTTGTGTCCAAGGAGGGAGGCAATCACCAAGAAAGCTATTAAAGGATTAAAACAGAAGAGTAAAGAGGAACAGTAAACACATTTGATATGTTTGTTTTTATAAAAAAGGATTACATTGAGAAGACAAGCTAACAGATTTCTATGATGCTGAATAGCATGGAAAGAGAGAGATGGGAAGAAGGAAAGGAGGGCTTTTTTAACATATATAAGCTGGATTTGATGACATATTGTCTTACACAATATTTAGTTGAATTGGGGAATTTGTAACATGTACACATTTTTAAAGAACTAGAAAAATACACAAGGCATAATTAAATGGAACATCTTTTTTTAGACAGAGTTCCTTAAATTATTAAATACAAAATAGACAAGAAAAAAAGGATGGCGCCTTCATCCTCTCCATATGAGCTTTCCTGAATCATTTGGTTTCCCCCTCTGACTGCAGGATAAACATCCAGGGTTCTATTTGGTAAAATGACCAGGAAGGTCCACAGCCTAACTTAACCAGCTTCTCATATTTTCAGCCACAGAAGTAATCAATGGTGGGATTCAAATAATGTAACAACCAGTTCTCTTCCTTCATGATTTCTTCCAACAACCAGTTCAACAAACTGCTCAGAAAGTTAACAACCAGATCTCCCATCGTGGTGCAAACTGCCTGAATCCCACCAGTGGAATGCATATTACATCTACAGTGGAAGCAACTACTAGATCTAGGCTAAAATTATTTAATTATACAATTGAATGTTTACTTTCATCTTTTGGGGGTAGGGAAGAGAGACACATTTGTTAGTTTTGGTTTCACTGAACTTGATCAGTGTGATCCTGATCACACACACAAGGCAGTGTGATCCTGCCTTGGTTTGAAAATTAAGTCAAAAAAGGGTTGTTTTTATAAATGAGTTTCCTAAACAATCTTTTTATATATATACTGTTCCTAATGTGTTTGTATTTTGCAACTAATATGTTCTTTTGCATTTTGGTCCACACTGACCTTATGGCACACAATTGTATTCCAATTGAGGAGGGAAAATTTTATTATGTTTCATGCGAATACAGCGTTCGGGAAGGCAGAAACTTCCTCCAGGCTGTGATCCTCATCGTGCTACAGAAGGAGCAAATACCAAGGGAGAAGACCACATCTGACAAAGATCTTCAATCACAAGCAGCTTCTTCCCACCACTCAAAGAAAGCCTCCCTCCATCCCAAACCAGCTAGATCGCAAGTAGGTTCCAGTGTCTCATGCCAACTCTCTGCTGTCAGTTCTCACCATCCTTCCAGAGCAGCCTCCCATCGTAGAGGCTCATCTAAGGACTCTAAAGCAGCAGGTTATGCCGAATGGGCTGCAAAAGCTGAAGCAGAAGCTGCTGTAGCAGACACAGAGCTATGCGCCAGAGAGGAGGTAGAAGCAGAAGGCAGCAATAGCGACTCAACAGGCTGAAATAGTGGCTCAACAGGCTGAAATAGCGGCTCAACAGGCCAAAGTCCAAGCCAGTCAACAAGCTGAGACAGCCAAAGTGCAGGCCAAATTGGAATTGGCAGAACTACAAAGAGATACTGAAACAAAGATGGCATGGGCCACAGCATGGCAGAAGATGGCCGATAAGATGGCCATCAACACCTCCCTCCCAATTTGAAGAGTTGGGAGAAGAGAGCCCAGATACATGGGTCAAGGCCTACATGGACAAACAGCTCTCACTACAAAATGAGCAGATGGAACTGCCTCAGTTGCCTAGCAGTCTCCCACAACCAATGAAGCATAGGGACGAATCTCAACTTTACATGTCAGTTATGCAACTGATGTTGTACGACCTAAAGTATGAGATCCACTTCCCTCCAACATCAAACCTTCCCCAACTGATGTTGTATGTATTAAGGTCTGAGATTCTCTTCCCAGCACCAGCAACCCTACTCCAACATCTCAACGTCTCCAACCCGGCCTGCCAGGTGAACAAATTAGCCCACCAGTGCTCACAACAACTTCTCAACAAGTTGACCTGCAACCAATCAATCCTCAGGCTAAAGAGTTCTCACCACAATCGCTAAACAACTTTGATGCACAGCATGGAACCTACACCCAACCTCAAAAGGTACTACCTGCATATAGGGGGTGGATACTGACCTCCTCATAAACTACTCTCTGGCGAACCACATATCATCCACAACACATGCCCTCGAGCCAGAACGCCACGCCTACGATGACATCATATGAAGAGAGGACTTGCCCTCACAGAGGAGTAACAGAGAACTGTCACTAAGGTGTGGAAGGTTAGACTTAGCAGCCAGTGGTGTGTACAAATTCAACAACAAGCTAGGCAGAGAATACCTACTATGGAAGTCTATTTTCACGAGCACTGCCCAAAGCGAACAGCTGCTTCCCAGTGAAAAACTTAAATTTCTGTTGGCATGGCTAGGACCATGGTCTAGTTACATGGTGAAACAAATTTACACAGGCTTACTTAACGACCCAGACATTGCTGTAAAACGAGTGTGGGATGCTTTGAACTGGAAATATGGTGAAGACACATTGATGGAATACTCACTCCTAGAACAACTTTACAGTTTCCCGTGTATCACCATCCACGAAACCTGAAAACTAGAGGAATTTTGCAACATCCTTATGGAGCTGCGAACAGCCAAAGAATGTTCTGACTTACCAGGACTGGCTTGCCTTGATCTCTTCATACCACAAGAAGCAATCATCACCAAACTCCCAAAAGAAATATTAGAACGATGGATTGTTTTGTCTGACACCTTTCTGGCCACAAAAAGACCAGATGCCTTTCTGGTCTCTGCGAACGAGACCCACCCTTTGCTTTTCTCCAAGTATTTGTCTTCCGGCAAACAGATCCTGCAACAGCTTCAGAAATCTTCACCTCAGACACAGAGTTTATCAACCTAACAGAGACTGCTACTGCAACTCTGGCCCTCTCCAGCCTCTACTGCATATTCTACAGATCATCACCAAAGGTCAGCACATAACACTGAGATCGACTCCTCATCTACACACAGTTGGGGAGAGACCTCATCAGATACAACCCAATTTAGATCTACTACTTCAAAGAGAAACCAGTTTTGTCTTACGCATCACACTCGTCACTCACTGAACAGCTGCACTGGGTTTGCAGCGAAATCACTGACCCAACAAAAAGAGTTACTAAGGGAGTACCAATACTGCTACAAGTGTTGCAAATCCAAACATTTGCCCAAATACTGCACAACCAAAGTGCAATGTTACATTTGTAAAACTGACCAGCTCCCGACCGCGCTGCATCCAGATGCTGAGCCACCACGGCAGATACCTCGTAACCCTCCTTCGGATAAGGAGCTGCAACGTAACACAGAAGCATTCAGGGCTCCTCGACTGACTGACAAACCGCAATCAAAACCAAGCATGAGTGTCAACTGCACAGCACTATCCACCGATTCACCACACCCTCGTTCGTGTCTTCCCATCTGCTTAGCCAAAGCGTACCTGAAGGACACCCTGAAGCCACTGTGAAAATGTACGTGAGGATAGACACTCAAAGCACCTGCACACTGGCCAAACCTGCATCCTTCGACCTCTTTGAGGTGCAACAGAACAAACTTCCTTTCACCGTATCAACATGCCATGGACCAAGAAGCACAGCAGGGATGAGAGCTACTGGACTCTGCATAGAGTCTTTGGATGGAAGTTCCTGGTTCCCACTACTGCCTGTATTTGAATGTGATGGGGTACTGAACGACCATAGTCAGATTGCAACACCTGAGGTCATAAGCAGCATGCCTCACCTACAGCACTTGGCTTATCACTTCCCTGCTTTAGATCCAGAGGCTGATCTCCTACTCCTGCTGGGAAATAATGCCCCACACGTCTTTCTCTTCTCCAAACCAGTCAGCGGCCCTGTAGACGGCCCAGTGGCCATCAAATCTCCACTAGGATGGAGGATCGTAGGCATTGTCAACGACGTTCAGATGCAGGCTCCAACCCAGGCAATTGCCTTGGCACCATCAAAAACAAGACTGGCGTTCCAGCCTAAAAGGCTGCCACCGATCAGTATACGTTCGCTAGGACACCCTAAACGACTACTAATAACCACCAGATGTCCACTAAGACGCTCTACATGGGCATATGCCTCAGCAGCACCCTTTCCAGTAGCTTCCCGATGCCCTTTGACACCGTGGAAGCAAGAGTACCATTCCAACCCTAAAAGGCCACCAGAAGCAACTTCCAGACTTTCACCTTTGCCACCAAGAGTACCTATACACCCTAAAAGGCCGCCAGAGGTGACCAGCAGACTTGCACCAAGAGGCCGAACTTGAAGATTGCACCTCAAGCTTTGCATGCTTTGCTTTGTTTGATATTTTATTAATGTTTACTGTTTCTTCTTAGGTATATAGCTAACTGTTTATCTTAGTTATATACACTGCTCAAAAAAAATAAATCGAACACTTAAACAACACAATGTAACTCCAAGTCAGTCACACTTCTGTGAAATCAAACTGTCCACTTAGGTAGCAACACTGATTAACACTGTAATCCTGATTGGTCACAAGTTTGACCCTCGAGAGGTTGGGGGAAGTTTTCCTCATTCTTTGTCTGAACTCTCTTACTCATGGCACATTCTTTCTATCGCTAAGAGAGGGGTTAGGAGATAACCTTCTTTTACTACAAGGCAGATATATAAATAATTGGTCATAAAAGAAGAACTTCATCACAAACGTGAGTTATGAGGATACCTGATGAACCAATAAATGTTCTTTGTTATGGATGTCTTGTTGAGTTATCTCTCTGCATCTGTAGTTTATGAATCCACCTCTGTACAAGATATAGAAAACTTCTCATCCAAGAAGCTTCTTCAGCACAGAGCTTCATTCAAGAGCTGAAGAAGCTTCTTGGATGAGAAGAGAAGCATCTTCAAAGAAAAACCAGAAAGTCCAGTTGCCTCTTGAAAAAGCACCTTTGGAATAACTTGAGAGAGAAGACTCCTTCTTCCACTATCCACTCTGCCCAGTATTGATTGATACTAGAACTAACAGATGACATGAATATGTGATGAATATGCAATGTTTGCCTGTCTGTCAAAGATTCTATGGAATTTTATATTGAAAATATATTCTGAACATTTTTAAAACATTGTAAAATAAAGCACTGGGTTACTGATTCCTGTGAATCTCGATGCTTGTAATCAGAGCAAGCAAAGCAAAAGCTGTATAATTGTGCTTGGATTTCTGCCTTTGGAAGAAGAGTGATAAACTTTCTCATCCATGCCACAACTAACCATAGACAAATATGATGCAAATTGTATTGCTGTATGTACAATTTTGTTTTCATTTGAATTTGTTTCAGCAAACATTAGATATATGAAGTAAAACATAATGGGCAAGGAAAGAGTGCTCTTGAATCTAGGAAAGGACAAAGATACAATCTTATAGAACCATTACTTAACATTTTACAATGGAGCATTATGTTGCAATGTTTAAACAAAGCCTTAATCTTGCTTGACAAGGAACATAATATATTTGGATAGAGAACAGAACAAGACAAAGTATCCAGCAAGGAAAACTCCGACAACTAACTAATAAGGTAAATAATGCAAAATTCCCAGAGGCTTGCCATTTAGTTAACATCTCACATTAGTTATTTTTTAGAATGAAAAACTTATTTGAGGTTTTTAAACTCTGCTCTCCATCTGGAGGACTTCTATTTGAAAGAAGGGACTTAATGCTTCCCAAATATGCTTTTCAAACATTTTCATCTTGCCTTTCCATGTGTTAGTAGTGAACCAACTGTTTGAAATGGTATCTTCCTGACTGGGATCCATAGAATAAAGATGATATTTGATGTCTACATATATTCTAATAGCACATAAGAACTCTTTATTCAGACATAAGCCTTATTAGGCTGCCTTTATTTCCAATCTTCAGCATGATTATTTCAAATTATTACCAATCCTCAAGAGCACTTTGAAGACAATTCATTCTGAGGACAAGGAAAAATAATGTGATTTAATAGCTGCTCAGCTATAAACTGCCACATTTTAGGGTAACAAATTCTTGGATTATCTTTCCCCAAACAGGGATTGTTTTTTCACTCTCCTCATGTTCATACCTTTTATTGTTGACACTTGTTTTAGTCAAGTCCAATCACATCCAAGTGGTTCCTATGAGGACCTGAAAATCTATCAAAGTCTTAAGAACAATCTGAGTTGAAGCAACCATTCACATAAGTTCCAATATAATGATCTTCATTCCATGAAAAGCTCTTATTCATGCTTTTCACTACAAGAATAAAGTGAAGTTAAGAATTCAGAAGTTTTTTGCTTATGTTTGCAGGAAGTAGATCCTCTATCTCCCATTTCAGTAAGGAATTTTCAGGTACATCTGTCTGAACTGGGCTTTGCAGAGGTTTCCAGAGGTGGCCATTTTCTTCTGGAGGAAATTCCTGTTTCACCCTTCTTCCCCACTTCTGAGTTTTAGCTGTTTTTGTCGATCCTGTAAGAAAAAGGGTGGTTTCATATCTCTTTCTGAATTACCAGAGGAAGTAAGCAAGGGGGAAATTGATAGTATTCTGATACTTTCTCTTTTCTCTCCAGCATGAGATAAGCAGCTTGAAATATGGGTTATTTTCCAACAGTTTTTAAAAGAGAGGAAAGTGAAAAACAGTGGTGGTGTAAACCATCTTCTCTTGGTGGCAACAAAACATTGTTCTATAACAAAGTTACAAATATCTGAAATGATTTTCTTTCTATTTTAGGTAGTTTTGCTTCTAGTGAGATCAGATAAATCCTTTTCATAACATAGGAACAATTATTTTAGAAATATTTCATCTCTTGTGTTATTATTTTGTACATAGTATATCACATGTTATCAAGGCATTGGAGAACTAATGCATGCAAATGATTCCAAACATGATTTGTGATTAACTTACCAAACTACTTTCTCACTAAGTCTAATAATTAAAGGATTCAAATATAGCTGCAACACCCATGCTCCTGGGATACAATATTACAGTTATGAATTCCTTGAAGCCATGCATGCTCATGGATTTATAATTGCAAATAAGGCTATGCCTTGACAATCTGCCAGCTTATGTTATTGCTGCGCTCTATGTTTCCCATGTATCTTGTTAACATTAATTACAAAAAACAGGATTGCAGACTTGACACACTTTCTTGATTTATACTTATTTTATAATGGCTAGGTTTTTGATCCTACAAAACTTAAATATTCTACTGCAGCACCAATAGGCTGCTGGACCTGGATATTATGTATATTTGGGTAACCCTGGAGTTTGGCCTCACAAAAGTGCCTCAAGCATACCTGACCACTGAGTTAAGTACTACAGGTGAAGAATCAGAAAAGATACCAAGCACTCTGGAGACAGTTATTCTGTAGATATTTGCTATTTTCTGGAGTTTCAATAGATTATTCTGAAGAGGGATCATATTCTTGCATTTATGTAATGAAAGATGTTTGAATGTCCTGTCTTTCACTGAACAGTCATTTCCCCAGCAATATGCAGCCTCCAGGATTCTGTAACCTGGCCACCCATGCTTTATCATGGAACTCCTTCAAGTCATGACACTACTGTCACTATCTGACCTCCAAAATTTGTTGGAGAAATTAACAGGATTTGTCCATCCAATTTATTGGCCACAGTTGATGGAGAAACTTGAAGGACTATTTGCACCCAGCTCTACTAAATACCAAAGTCTCTTTAGTTTCCACCTTGATATCCCAAATGGCAATTTTCAATTCTCATTCCCACCCTATTTTTATATGGCCCTTTTACCTCTCATACTATTCTCACACAATTTACCACAACGTCTTATGACACTCTGAAATTCATTTTTTCATTATTGAAAACTGCAATAGAGTTGTACAAAGAACCTCACAAATCAATGCAGCAGTTTTGTGCTAAATATTGTAGCACAGGCCTCTGGGCAAATCTGGTCATCAAGGCTTGATCTAAACACAAACATGTGATGCTGATCAACTGTTTGATGGCCAGATAAAGGAGCATTTCACACCAACCTTTATATATTTAGTTTATTGCTCTCTAAAAGTTTTATTTTAAAAATCTCCATATGTCCTGACACAATAACAGCTGGCACCCAAACTGGAGGGTTACATGCACACAGGATCATGCTATAAATACATGCTATTTTGCATCCAACTTGAGACACTTGCATACAAATCTTTATGGAATCCTCAATGCTGTCTGAACTTCATTGGTTGTTTGCAGACATTTTGTCACCCAAGTAGGTAACACCTTTTGTTTTCAACCTATATTTAAAAATATTTTCATTATGTTTCATTTTAAGTATTATGTTTCCTGTTTTATTGTTGAAATACATTTGCTTTTGCTGGAGGATCTGGCAGAATGAATGTAAACATTAAGATGTCTGCTGTCCCCAACCTCATAATTTGTAATATTTGAAGAAGATGGAAAATAATGTCAAATGGTTACATGTTTTTCCCAGTTTAATTCAGGGTTAAACTTCCATTAACTAGTACCCTGCCCCAAATTTATTTTTCTCTCTGAGTGTGTTCTGCCTGATGTATTATAAATATAGATTTTGCATTTTTTTTTCTGGGAGATGTTCCCTGTGAACTTTAACTTACAATTTTAATGTAGCAAAATACATTTAATGTTATGATGTTTGCATTCTGTAGAACTATGTTATATTGTCTTAGAAAACATTATAGAATTTTTGTGGTGGTTTACGAGAAAGGCAGAATGGTGTGAAGTCAGTGAAAAACAGTATGTTATAATGCTCAAAAGACTGCCATGAGGGAGACATTGGTTTGGGTTCACCTTCAGTTATGGAAAGGGAGCATTAAATGCTCCACCTTGAGTTCCTGAATGAAAGATGGGATAGAAATCCAACAAATAAACAAATTGCCTCATTGCTTCACTACACGATGAGTTGTTAAACAAGCATTTGGCAACACTCTTGGCTGCTATAATCTTGTTCCAAGCTGCTCCTTTTGAGAGTCTAACCACATGCTACTGGCAGTCTCCTAACAGAGTACTTTTCAAGCAGAAGAAGGTATTTTTCTGTTTGTTTTGTTTTTGCCACCCTGTTGCAAAGCCCTGTTACTCAGCCATCTGTCTCTGGGTAATGAGTTTAAAAGGCAACCAAGCATGTTGCCAAAGGAATGAGATACACCACGATTTGAATGAAGATGTCTTCATTTAGAAGGCCGGTTGTTGTGAAAAGAGAAATTTCCATAAACTAGCATGAAATTTTGACAGTTTGAATGGACTGGGGGCTGTTTGTTTGTTTGTTTTTCCTCATTTCTGAGCATAGGAGTTCTCCACATCCGTGGCCCAAATCTCTGATCAGTTCTCATTCATTTTGCCTTGGTATGATGGTGTTTTTGGGCAGAAGAACTTTAGAGGGATATATTTAGTGCAGGGTTTTTATTTACTTCACATGAAAGATGGGATCATGCAAAACAGGTTTGATATATTTACTGCATGTTTTCTGAACCTGAGACTGTAGCAGCCAGCTCATATGGACTGAGTCTCAGTAGCATTGTGGTTTTATAGAAATGTGAGCTGGTTCTGATTAACTTTTTCCCCACCTGCTTCAACTCTACATTCCTATCTTCACCTTTATATCTCATACTAAAACCTAAATATAAAAGATTGTTTCCATCTCAGCTTTACAGAAGTCTAATTTAAATGAATAACCCATGTATAATCCATACCGCAATTCATTTTTTTTCCCTAAGAGAAAACAGGTTAATTAAAAACTGTGCAAAGCATTATTCCCCCATCTCTATTTCTTATATTCTTTCTTTCTTTCTCCAAAAGAATTAAGTAATAACAAATGTCAGCATATCCAGCTGGTTCTTAGCTAGGACTTGTTTTTCCACTTGCTCTGCCTCTGGCAATTCTCACACTTTGAAACAGAAATTTAGGTGGTAAAAAGTATTTATTTCCAAAGCAACAATACCTCAGACTCAGCCTTCCATCCTTCCAAGGTTGGTAAAATGAGGACCCATATTGTTGGGAGACAATATGTTGACATTTGTAAACTGCTCAGAGAGTCCTGTAAAAGCACTATGGGGTGGTATATAAGTCTATGTGCTATTATTATTGCTATGCTAGTTAGTTGATTACCTTTTTGTTTTTTACATATAATCCTAAAGCAAGGGTCTGTTAGCCAGTAACAACAAAAATGTATAAAATTCAGCAACAGTTGAAGCAAAAAATAATGTGTTCTGTATTAAACCAACAATAGAAACGCATAAGTAGTCTTAACAAAGATCTTGATGAGTAACAGTTGGTATCAACTGTAATTGAACAGGGAGGCAAGAGGGTCATCTGTGGATATTTCAAATCATTTTGAGATCATATTGAAAGGTAATTAGCAGAGCCTTCTTTGGTGAGCCCAAAATATAGGTCAGTTGGTTTTAGGGAAGGTATTCTTGTTAGTACTTGCATGCTAATTTGAGGCTTCAACAACATCCAAGAACAATGCTGACTCTTGATCCCATTTTGCTGACCCAATGTGGCAGATGGTTTATGCACTAGCTTTAAGGATAACCTCATGCAGAATGAATTGCAAAAATCTAGTTGGGAAATTAATAAGATAGGTAACTGATGTCTGGCTATCTTGGTTCAGGAAATATTACAACTGATGCATGGGGTAAAGCTTGGGGTAGACATTATCAATAGAGTTCTCTATCCTTATAGACTATACTACACATACTTTATGTGATATTATTTTAATAACTACACCAGCTTTTTCCTACACCAGGTACACTCAAAACCTAAAATTCCCAATCAAAATGGTCCACAATTTAGAGAATAAACCATACAATATATGGTACTTTGTATTGAAAGCAATGTTACTGTTATCAGAAGTGCCATTGTGAGAGCCGGACAATGAACTTGAGGGTACTTTGTGTTCTATTCAGAATTAAATGTATTACTTAAAGCCAAAGGAGTAAACTGCATTCTGCATCAGCTTCTGTATAAAGCAGTGTTTCTCAATGTCAGTCATGCAGGCCGGACAATTCTCAAAATTCAAATCCATACAAATCAAGATTGCTGAGATTGACAAACACTGATTTAGAGCCAGAACTAGAAATGAGACCATTGTCTGTTGCTAGTGATGGCTATAAGACATCCACAGTTAAACAAAACCTTCCAACTTTTCATGTGAATTTTCTTTATGATCTCTCACAGCTTATGGTACCATTTATTAGCATTTGTATGCATAGTAAAAAATTCACGGCAGAGGAGACAAGCACCAACATTTAATCTTCTGTGATATTTTATAGAATAATATTTATTAAGTGAACACAAGCTGATTCTATATATGCAGCCTGGCAGCAACCATTTGAAATTATTAAATATGTTTGGCTCGTGAAGAACCAAAATGTACACTCACACCCAAATTTAAGTAGCTTCAATCTGCATGTGTAGTTCCTTGTATGGGACCAAGTGTAAATCTGTCTGAACTTTGAGTCATATTGGCTAGTCACCATCTCTCTTCCTGTTGTACAAATAGGTACTGTTTTTGCTTGGGATTAAGGTATCTGAATGATGCCCCTTTGAGTTTGCCTGCATATTATTATCATTAACAGATAGTCTTTTATGTCTTCCAAGAATATTTCTTTTTCAACTAAGGAGAAGATTATTTCCATGAGAAATAATAGAGAAGCCATTATTTCTAGAGACGCCTGTCATGTTCCTGCTTTGATGGTCTTCTTTCTAATGGTCTAAAGGCAGGGGTCCCCAAACTTGGCAACTTTAAGACTTGTGGACTTTAACTCCCAGAATTCTCCAGCCAGCATAGCTCCAGCTACCATGTTTGGAGACCTCTGGTCTAAAGATCTTCTTGCTATGAATTTTTTTGTCGGTTATTGGTGAAATTCTGCCATTTTCTGAATTTGCAACTGTCCTTTTAAACTGAATGAATTGTCTTGATTTATTTTATTCCATTTTATCTTCTGTTTATATTATTCTGTACTATTGTTTTAAACTGCCTTGGACCTTTTCAAGGGATATCAGATGTAAGTGTTAAGACATAACACATTAAATTAGG
The DNA here is from genome assembly GCA_004320025.1 of Laticauda laticaudata. Taxonomy (NCBI): domain Eukaryota; kingdom Metazoa; phylum Chordata; class Lepidosauria; order Squamata; family Elapidae; genus Laticauda; species Laticauda laticaudata. The sequence goes on from BHFT01015675.1 coordinate 82,057, forward strand.
GGGAAAAATCTATGAGAATTCTTATGCTGCAAAGAAATAATTCCTTTTTCAAGACTTGAAGTATTCTCAAGGATCTAGTCAAATAGAGAAACTGGCATCTTGGTAGCTCTCTCTCCATGATGTAAGTTATATTTTCTTTGAGGAAAAAAAACAGGAAATTACTTCCTTTTGTTTAACTGTCAGTTTGTCAGTTACACAAACAGTCATATGGGCAAAACGTTGATTAAATAAAGATCCTATGACTCAAAAGTTAAAAAACTGCATCATAAATTCTGATCCCTTCAAATAGTCCACCGGAGGAGAGATCAAGTAATTTGAGATATTCAATCTCCTGCTTTTGCACATGTTCCTCTTACAAACCCCAATGAACCTAGATACATTTCTATGGGGCAATCCTTACTGAGCAAAGTCAGCAAGACATTCTCCTACATAAATATGAATAAATCCCACAATTGGAAAATCCCACTATGCATTCCTTTTGCATGCCACTGAATTTGATAGTGCTTATTGTCACATCAAATGTAATTAGGTTTTGGTTGTATTCCTGTAATCTCTAAAGGAAAACATAGGAGAATTCACAAATGGTTTGGTTCATCACCTCCTTGGTTGAAGCAAGGATTTCTTTGGAGTTGAAGAGGAGAAACCAGCATCTGACCCTAAAGCCCTTTTCCCCTCAGATTTTGCAGCTAGCTCTTCACCTGGTGTGGAAATTCTGGAAAACTCCAAAATAGGTTACAGTATAGCAGATTTTAGTAATGAGAGAGAATCCTTGGAATCCTGAGTCTGTTTCCCACCAGATGAATTTATATAGTCTATTGTGCTAATTAGGATATTTTCTTGCTGATTTTATTTCAACAACCTTAATAAAAGTCATTCCTCTTTCCATTCTGCCAGCCTGTTATCAATGGGATTTGTCACAGCACTCTAACCAATTAATAGAATTCTTTTTTTGTGTGTTATTCAATATTGTACCATTCCTTGACAACAAATGTAGAGAAGATGCTGTTGTCATAAAATTTCCATTGTCAGCTTCTAGTTGTAGAATGTTTTGATGTTCAGAATCAGATTTAGCAAAGCAAATACCTGAGTGTTTTGTTTTAAGAGGAAATATACTAAGAGAATCAAGAATGCCATTTTTCCCTGAGTGATTGGTATATTCCATATTCAGAGCAAAGGAAGATAAGAAGAGCAAAGGAAGATAAACTCAAACAATTAGTCAAATTGGTAATCAGGTTCATATCAAATAAAGAATGGTTTCATTGGCTCTCTGAGCAATCAGTGTTCTATTTCCTCACCTGTGAATGTATCCCAATGCTGCTTTGGGGTGGAACCATCCGCTCTTGGATCATATTTGACATTTTATTTTTCTAGTTTATCTGAAAAATTAAGGTATTGTGTTTTTGTTCTCTAAGCAAAGAGTTTGTAATTTGTCTTTGTTACTACAGTTTTTATGACTGCAATAAATACCTTGAATTTGCATCTGAGGTAAGTGTGCTTGTCTTATGTGGCAGCATAAAACATGAACTGTAAATCCTTTCAGCCTGTTGAATCACTTTTCTTTTGTCCCTGATTGTAATTTCACATTGACCTGATTTTGACAGTTGCTTTCCAAATTTAGAATTGGATTTAGAATGGTACTTTGTTATGATAATCAACAATCTATAAAATCATTGTAAAATGTAATTAAGGATGCATTTTAAATGTAGCAGAACACAGTCACATTACTGGTAATGCCCACATTGGAATGAGAAAGTAAGAGTTTTATGTAATGGTTTGTTTGTTTTAGATTGTTTTCAGAAAGGGGGGTATCACTATAGAAATTACAATACAGCAATACATTATTTTGATTTCTTCTGTATCACAAGGTCTTATTTGGATAAGGGGGAATTGGAAATATTTTCCCACAAAGGATGCTGATGATGACACAATAGACGATGCCTGAAATAAACCCTTCACCTATGTAAGGTGAGAGGTTTTAGATAGCATTCAATGTCCTCTTGAAATTTAGGTTCTTCTATTCCAGTATGTCCTACTAGTTCCTGATTTTACTCAATAACTCAAGGAAAGAAGGAACTCAGCTGGAAGTTCTGAAGTTGCTAAACTGAACTGTTGTAAGGCATCCAGAAAGTATCTGTTAGGAATATAAGTCACCTAACAAGTATTTGGGTCAGAAATATATAAACCAGGATAAACATTTTAAAACTGTATCTTTAAGAAAATGCAAAACTGTAATTAGGTGTGGTTTCTCAAACGACCATATGATGGAGCCAGAAACCTGAGTTGTTTTAATGTAGTCTTAATCTCAGAAGAGAGTGTGTCTCAGTCTCTGTTTCCTTCTGTTAGAAAGTATTGCTGTTCCTCCATTTCTTCTAATTGACTGATATTACTGGATTTAATGTAAGTCTGATACTGAACTGTTTTTGATACTGGACTTTGATATTTGGATTATCCCTGGATTGAAAACTGACTGATTTTACCTGTGAATGACTTTGGACTGCCTATTTTGGACTTTGCTTAATGTTTCTGGGAGTAAAAACCTACATTTACTGTACAGTGTATCTGTGTTCTGTGTGTGTATTATTCAAACACTACTCTCTATATGTCTCCCTGCATGTGCTCATTCTCCTAAAGGGGAATTACCTCAACAGTATCCATGATATCAATCACTCTGAGACGTTATCTCTCCAATTGATTTATTGGAAATAAATTTGGCAATTTCCCAAGTGAAAGTTTTTTTGTGCATTACACATAATCCACCTTCTCTCCTCCCTTCTCTCCTTCCACTTCTACACTTCATAAATCATGAGAACCAATTAAATGCAACTGGAAATTCTTAATATGACATACAAAATAACCTTGAACTTTTCAACTCCTCTAACTCTCTCAAAAAATGTGGCAGCCGAATTTCAAAGCTGATCGGCATCCCCCCTTGAAAACTTCTCCTGCTAAAAGAAAAAAAAACAACACATACAGGGGTTAATACATTGTCTCTAAATCCCTCTCCCCCACCAGAAGGACCCTTCGGTTTGTGGGGAAAATCTTCATGGAACTGGTTAACCAATTGATCAGTATGAACATCCCAACTCTTGGGATGAACAAAGTATGAACATCCCAACTCTTTACCCAACTAGCATCTGAGAAGGGGTATCCTTTCCATAAGACCAAATATTGCAATTGACCATGGTGTGATCTAGAATTTTTTGACTCTCATAATGTGTTTCCCCATGTACCATTAACGGTTTAGGGGGAGCAATTGGCAGTGGTCTTGTGATCGATGTAGTATCTGGTTTTAATAAACTACAATGCAACACTGGATGAATTTTCCCCAATAGTCGAGGAAGACTTAATTGGACAGTGACCGGATTGATTATCCTTGAAATTGGGAACGGACCCAAGAATTTTGAACCCAGCTTCTTACTGGACAGTTTCAACCTAAGATACTTGATTGACAAATATACTTTCTCCCCTACTTTAAAAGGCGGTTGAAGGGATCTATGTTTATCCGCCTGTTTTTTATAATTTTTTGCAGCTTGGGTCAAAGCTTTTTTTATATCTTCCCATCCTTTCTTTAATGAGTTCATTCATTCTGTTAGGGACATGGATGAGGGAGCTTGTCTAGGTAACTCTGGCATCGGGGCAAAATCCATTCCAGTGTTGATTTGGAATGGAGTTAATCCTGTGCTACTGAGTACTGCATTATTGTAAGCAACCTCTGCAAAAGGTAATAACTCAGCCCAATTTTCTTGTTGATAATTTACATAGGATCTAATGTATTGTTCAATCATGGCATTAGCCCTCTCCGCTGCTCCATTACAAGCAGAATGGAAAGCTGAGGATAACCCTTGAGATGAACCAATGGATTTCAGAAATTCTCTCCAAAATTTTGTGGTAAACTGTACCTCTCTGTCTGATATTACTCTACGAGGTACTCCGTGTAGTCTATAGATATGTTTCATGAACAGCTTTGCAAGTTTTTTCACAAATGGAAGTCCTTTGCAGGCTCTAAAATGGGCCTGTTTTGAGAATAAGTCAATTATAGTCCAAATGACCATATTCCCTTCACTCTTCGGTAATTCAACAATAAAGTCCATTGCAATCTCTTCCCAAAGTTGGGTTGGTTCAGCAACTTGTTGCAGGAGGTCAGAGGGTTTTCCAGTTCTGTGTTTCATTGTGGCACAAATTGAGCAACTTTTTACATAGTCCTCGACATCAGGTTTCATTTTTNGTTGTGGGAGTGCTATCACTTGAGACTTTCAAGAAGAGATTGGATTGCCATTTGTCAGAAATGGTGTAGGGTCTCCCGCTTGGGAAGGGGGTTGGAGTAGATGACCTACAAGGTCCCTTCCAACTCTGATTATCTGTGAAATCTGATCTGTTAAATCTGTTAAATCTGGGTACATAAAGCTTGGTCCCTTTCCGTCATTCAGTCCATCATTCATTGTCAACTTGGTTTGATGGTCCAGGAACCAAGGGTCAGTCAATAGGACCGTTTTCAATTCTGTAGTCAGCTTATCTTCCAGGTGTTTGGGGTTGCAGTTGGCTTAGGATCGAGTGGTCACTTGGTCTGCCAATTGAGCTTCTGAAATTAAGGCTTGTACTATTTCTTCTCAGTAGCTGTCAAACTGAAGTTTTTTGGATAGAGTGTTCACCAGTACGTTTTTCCCTCTGGGGATATATTTAACGTTAAAGTTGAATCGCTTGAAATATTGGGCCCAGCGGACTTGTTTGGGCAATAATCTCCTAGGGGTCTTTAGAGCCCCGAGGTTCTTATGATCAGTCCATACCTCAAAGACCTCAGGCACCCCTTCTAGAAAATACCTCCAAGTCAACAAAGCCCATCATATGGTGAATGCTTCTTTCTCCCAGACCACCCACCTTCACTATGTCTGTCAGCTTTTTAGACATATAAGCGCAAGGTCACAGTTGGCCTTGAGAGTCCTCTTGCAGCAAAACAGCTGCCACTGCTACATCACTTGCATCCATTTGGACAATAAAAGGTTTGGTCCCATCTGGGTGCTGGAGGATGGGCTCAGCGGCGAAAAGGCACTTTAAGGCCTTGAAAGCTTTCTGACAGTCCATAGTCCAAGCCAGGGGTTGACTTAGCTTTAGTTTGGTGGGCGATGGGCCCATTTTTAACAGCTCCATCAATGGGAGGGCAAATTCAGCAAAGGACGGAATGAATTGTCTGTAGAAGTTGGCAAACCCCAAGAAACTTTGAAGTTGTTTTCGGGTTATGGGACTTACCAGTCCAGCACTGCTTTCACCTTTCTGGGGTCCATTTCAATCCCCAGGTTGGATATTCGGTAATCTAAGTAGTCCATCGACTCTTTGTGGAATTTGCATTTTGAGAGTTTCACAGATAATTTGGTGGCTCGAGGTTTTTCTTGAACTTGTTGGACTAATTGAACATGTTCTTCCATGGTTTCACTGAAGATAAGGATGTCTTCAGGTACACGAGGACCCCCCGGTAAAGGTGCGGGTGTAGCACCTCATTGATGCGCTACATAAACACTGCAGGAGCCCTCTGAAGTCTGAAAGGCATGACTTTGAATTGGAAGCTACCCAGAGGGCAGTTAAAAGCATCTCCTTCTTTGATGTGGACCTGGTATTAAGGTTCCCTGAGATCTAGATTGGTGAATATTTTGCCCTTCAACAAGTGGTTCAAAAAGTCCTTCATAAGGGGGAGAGGTACATGTTTTTGATGCATACCGCGTTCATGCCTCTAAAGTCAACACATAAACTCAACCTGCCATCTTTCTTCTCCTTGAACAACAGGGGGGCAGCTAGTCTTGATTTGGCAGGCTCAATAAAACCTCATTCCAAATTGTTGTCGATGTATTTCCTTTATTCAATCATTTCAGCAGATGTCATGGAATACATCTTTCATTTTGGTAATTTCGCCCTGGGCTCTACTTCTATGGCACAATCAGTGGCTCAATGGGGAGGTAAGACATTACACTCTTCTTCACTGAATGCTTCAGCCAAGTCTTTGTATTGGCCGGGTACCTGGGGATTATCTGGGAGAAGGTGGGATGCCATGGATGCTGGCTCAGGGTCTGGGTTCAAGCTGACCAGTGGCTTTATAGTGGGTGGAAGAGGGGGCAATGGGTCCAGTCCAATGAAGATTTTTCTGAATCCATCCTTTTGATCATCTGGGCCCATTTGTCTAGCCAAGCAAGTCCCAGTATGATTGATTCTGACATCCTGGGGCCCACTATGAAGTGTATGAGTTCGCGATGGGACCCTAATTCCATCTTGATCAATTCAGTCATCTGTGTGGCTGAGGCCCCCCCAATTAAGGTTCCATCCACTTGTTCAAATCTGACTGGGTGTTTTAGTCTTTATGCCCAATTGTTCAATGATGGGGAGTCCGATAAAGCATCTAGAACATCCAGTATCAATGACAGCTTCTGACTCCCCAGCCTCCCCCCGTGTTTGGTATCACTAACTTGACCTTGATTGTAAAAGTTATGATGGGATCACCCACCATTGGGTCATCTTCACAGGTCAGGTTCTCGGGGACATGGTGTCGGTCTGGTGGTGTGTTGCTCCCATCTGTGCAGAAGGGACTTTCCCGGTTGTCTTTGACAAACCGGCAGTCTTTCTTGATTCTTCTGACCTCTAATAGCTGGATTAGACATTGACTGCAGAGCTTGCAGTACAGGAGCAGAGGCTAGACAGTCTGCTGCTCTCTGACTGGCTTGGCCACATCAGGAACATTTCAGCTTCCCAGTAGGTTGGGTACAAGCAGGTTTGGCTGATCCGGTCAGTGGTGTACTAGCCACAATTCTCTTAGGCAGGGCTGCTGGAGGGAGTCTCCTGTGTTGATGCTGCAATCTAAGCTGAGGGATGCGACATACCATGATTGTAAGGTCTCTGGGATTCCCCGAATTTCACAGGCCTTCTTTACTTCTGGATCAGTGGCTTTTTTAAAATAGTGTAAAGTCATTCTTTCACGCCAATCCATAAGGTGGCTTGCAACCCTTCTAAAGTCCTAAATGAATTCTGATATTTGCCTTGCCTCATTTCCATTAATTTCTCTTCATTCTCTGCTATCTTGTCTGGATTTTCAAATCTGAGTCTCAATAATTGAATAAATCCATTGTTTTATTTGGGGGCTTGTTCATTGTGTAGTTGGGCCACCCAATCTGAAGCCTGGGTCGTGGTTGCAGAGGTGGCACATGCCAGGCCCCTGCAGGTTGAACTGGAATGGAAGGAACAGGCCGGGTGGTGTATGTAGGCTGGGTAGGACCCTGAATCCTAGCTGGGTGGTGCCTCTCTGGAATAGGGGTCCCTGTCGCCTCACTGCCGGTTGGGGCTGCAATTGTGGTTTCCAGGAGGAAGATGGGTGTGGCCTGGTTCCGTGGTCAGATAGAGGGGATGTGGCTGCTGTCTGGGCAACCCCCCTTCCTCCTGTCTCAGGGCTGTCTGAGGGCTGTGTTGGTGCTGGCTGCCATTGGCATTGAATCCACCCCTGGTCTGGATAAAATCCCCACCCTGGAGGGATACTCTCTGCAGAGGGCAAAATTCTTTCTGGAAAATGAGGGGATTGCCTCTGAGGCTGCAGCATACCTCTGTTAGTTGATGCTTCTTTTTGGATTCCTCCAACTGGCATCTGTATGGTTTCCTCATTCCTCACGATACTTGGGTAAGTGAATATGGGTGGTCTCAAACTTCCACCTGTCGAAACAGATTGTGAGACCAAACCTGTTACTTTTAAATTCTGGAACTGTTGATGTAAATCTGCCCTTGATAGACTTCAAGGAATAATCTGGGGGTTGTCTTCTTGAGAGAATTCCGACCACAATTGTCTCTCTTCCCTCCAATCTGACAGAATAGCCATATGCTTGTGGCTAGAGAAAGATTTCTCTTCAGACAGCTGGGTTATCTCTGGGTTATAACAATTTCTTGAGTTGAAATGTTTTGGTATAGCTTCCAAAACTCTTTCTCCTACTGCCATCCCAGAAGCATCCATCATCTCCACCCAACAAAGGCTGGCAGGTTCAATTAATGCTCTGGAGAGATGGTCCCACACACTCCCCCCTGCACACCTCCAACTTTAGCTGATTGTTGATAATTCTCCATCTCAGGAAAAAGAACTCCGGGTATCAGCCAAGCCCTTTGTTAAAAAAAATTTTTGACTTGGGAAATAAATGTAAGGCATCCAGAAAGTATCCATGATATCAATCACTTTGAGACGTTATCTGTCCAATTGATTTATTAGAAACAGATCTGGCATGTCAAAACCAAGTGAAAGTTTTTTCGGGCGTTACACAGAATCCACTTTCTCTCCTCCTACTTCTACACTTCATAAATTATGAAAACCAATTAACTGCAACTGGAAATTCTTAATATGACATACAGAATAACCTTGAACTTTTCAACTCCTCTAACTCTCTAAAAAAAAAAGTGGTAGCTGAATTTCAAAGCTGACACAAATCTGTGGTATGTCCAAATTTGGAATCCTGTCTATAACTCTGGTTGCACTATTTGAAAAAGAATAAATTAAGTTGGGAAAGATGCAGAAGAGAACAATAGAACAATTGACTTCCATACAAAAATTTCTAAAATGTTTTGAATATCAAGCTCTGATAAAAAGGCAACTGAAGGGAACATGAATGAAGACAAATATTTGTCCCAGGATAATGTTGTAGGGTCCAATCTGGATCAGTCACTGGGACCAGAGACTTAGTCTGCCAAGCTTTCAGACTCATGCTGTAGCCCATCCTCAGGCAACTTCTCTCTACCAGAATATCAGAAGGGAACATGACATAAAAGAAGAAATTTATATATGGCATAGGTTACATGAGAAAGCTCTATTTTTCTTCCTATCTTAAAACACTTGATATTGAAGCTATCTAATGAAGCTGATTGGAAGGAGATTAAAATAGACTAAAGAAAATAGTAAAGAGCTAGTATGATATAGCGGTTAAGGACTCAGCTTGAAATTAGGAGACCAGCCATCTGGATGACCTTGGACTAATCATTCTATCTTAGTCCTAGGAATTAGGCAATGGCAACCCAATTCTGAAAAATCTTGCCAAGAAAACATCAGCTATTAATCAAGATATTCACCACGGGTCAAAACAAACTCAAAGTCATGTACAACATGCATACATGCACGCGTGCATGCACTCACATATAGAGAACAAAGAGAGGGAGAGAAGGAATTTATAAGTGACTTGTAGAATTCATTATATTCATGATAGCTGCTAACTTGGAAAGTCTTAAAAAAGGATTGTTTGAATTCATGGAAGACAGGTTGATCAATAGCTATTGGCCCATATGATTCAATTTATGTGAGAAAAGTCAAAATGACAAAATTTGACAAAGCAGATATCTATGAGACCCTATAGCGGGCAGTGTAGACTACTTTCCTTAATTAGAATCTCAGTCCTACAAAGCAATGCAAGACAAAAGAATTGGATGGAAGGGAACAAATTTAACCCAGAATAGTGTAAAATAATAAGTCCAGGGAGAAATATTGAGGTTTCTAATCATAGATTCCAAATATATTTCTGTCCTTCAAATTGTGGACACTTTAATATTCTTCTGTACATAACTTTAGTTAGAGAAATAAAGTGACTGGCAGCTTGCTGATTAAAGATCATAGGAATAAAAGTGCAAATATAAAAAATAATAGATGTTAAAATATTTATTTTTCTTTAAAAGTATTCCTTTGACATTTCTTTTGGAATATTTTGAAAATTAAAATGTAGCACATGCCAAATGATAACAGCTCCTAACTATCTATTATTTTTTTAAATAAAACAAGTCTATAAGGTCTGAAAAAATGCTTTCTTTCTCTCAAAAAACAACTGGACTTTTTTGAAACTTGATGAGGGTTTTTGGATGAGAAATGAAACATTTTCTACTTCTTCCTCAAGGAAAAACATGTCCAGTTACTTTTTGAAAAAAAATAAAAATAAAAGCACCTTTGAGACTTTTATGACCTAGATGAATGAGAATCTCCATAGACATTCAGTCTATAAGAATACTGATCAGTTACAGGAGTTAAATTAGCAAGTTGTATCAGACGATAAGGCTATAGTTACTAAGTACTTTGTACTTTGTTACTAAGTACTATATAAAACAGGAAATAAATAGGAATGGAAATTAAAAAAAGAAAAATACAAACTACAAGCATTTGCAGATAATCTAGTCTTTACATAAGAAGAACCATTAGAAACTGGCCCCAGATTGACAGGGAAAATCAAGGAATATGGAGAAGTTGCAGGATCGAAAATAAAGAAAAAACTAAAAAAATAATTAAAAAGAACTCTTACAGATAAACAGAGAAAGGAACTGACAGAGAAAATAGACCAGATAGTAAAGAAAGTGAAATATTTGGGTTTCCATTTAACACAAAGATGTGCAATAATTAAGGATGATAACTACATAAAATTAATGCAACAAATTAAGTTGGATTTGGAGAAATGGAAGAATTTACAACTATCAATGATAGGGAGAATTGCTACCATAAAAATGAATATATTATCAAAGTTACTTTTCTTATTTCAAACAATACCAATAAATCTAGAGAAAAAGTATTTTGATGAATTAAACAAAACAATATTTGGCAAGGGAAGAAAGAAAGAATAAAACTGAAAATGTTACAGAAGTCTAGAGGCAATGAAGGCTTTGAGCTTCCAGACTGGGAGCTATACTATCAGTCATCTGTGCTTACATGGGTAAAAGAATGGATAAATTTGAGGCATAGAAGATTACCAGTCCCTGGAGGGACACGATTTTCAATTAAGATGGCATGTTTTTCTATGGTATGGAAGGAGTACTGGTTATTTTCAAAGACATTATAGGAAAATACTAGTCTGGCTTTCTACAATGAAAGCATTGATACATCCAAATCTTATTAACTTGGAAAAAATTGTACTTTATAAAAATATTTTAAGCGAGAATGGTGAAAAAACTAGACAGGAACTACAAACTCAAGGGGTAGATTTTGTTTTGTGGCCACACTTACAAATACAATCAAGACATGAGAAAGATGTGAAAACATGGGTTTTTATAAAGAACCAACAGCACTTGATAAGATGTTATTAGGAACAGATAAAAAACTTATCAATATATCTATAGTTATTTTTTAAGTTTGAAAGTGAAAGATGAACCAGTTAAAGAAACGATGGTATGGGTAATTTTTTTTTTTTTTTGCTATACTATAGAACTAGATAAATTGCAAAAACTTTGGGATAGGAACTTCAAACTGACAATGGCTGCTACATATAAGGAAAATATCTATAAAATATTGTATAGGTGGCACGTGCCACTGGTAAGGCTAGCAAAAATGTTTAACATGTCCACTAAATGTTGGAAGTATAACCAGACCCCAGGAACTTATTATCATATATGGTGGACACATATGAAAACAAGAAAATTCTGGACAAAGATACACACGTGGTTGGAAAAGATGATAAAGCAGCATATAGATTTGAAACCAGAAATAGTTTTGTTATGTATTGTGCCAGAAAGCTATGATAAAGAAACTATATATTTAATTTTACATGTATTGACTGCAGTGAGAATTGTATTTGCACAATATTGGAAAAATGAAACCATCCAATCAGATGAAAATAGAATTCAGAAAATATTGGATTGTAAAGAGATGGATAGATTGACATTGAAAATAAAAGATAAATGAGATAGAGTATTAATTAATGTGGAATAGATTTTATCAGTGATTAGAGATAAGAGGTAGAAATTAGATGAAGTATTGCTATATATAAATTAAACATAAACATTATTTATAACTATAAGCTAATATAATCAATAGGATTACAGATAAGATAATATAACTATAAATATGGTCAAATCATTTTGTTATACTACTACTATTATTATTAGCATATATGTCACTATTTCTCCCCCTCTTCTCTTTTGTAAAATGGTACGCCTGGATAATACACTGTATTCAAAATGTTTATATAAATTATAAAAAAAAACTTGGGAAAAAAGAGAATCTCCATAGACATTCAGTCTATAAGAGTACTGATCAGTTACAGGAGTTGAATTAGCAAAATTGTATCAGCCAATAAGGCTATAGTTATTAGGTACTTTGGTTACTAAATATGGATGTTCTTTTCCCATGAGCTTCCCAAAAAGATAGGAATTCTTTTAGTAGCCAGCAAAAATATCTCTCAAACTCAAAAAGTATTTACTCCGTACATTAGCCAGATACCAAAGTTGAAATGTGATTGTCAGATGATTTCAGTGGAACTATTGATATTTTTTTTTAAAAAAAGGAAATCAATCTGGAGTTTTCAAGAAAACCATTTCTTCTAAAGCTGCCAAATTCCAGCTTCTGACAGTTGAAAAACGTATTGCTCATATTTGTTTATGAATGCATCTAACTTTGTACTAGCTTAGAATTTAAAATTCACCAGGATGGTAGCCAGTCAACATTTAGCAATTCCCAACAATTTTCTAATTTTGTGGCATTGTGTTTTCTCTCCTAAAATGTCTGTGAGTTCACTTAACACTGATGCTAAGCAGATTTACACTGATCTGCAGATTCTAAGCTTTGGTGTGACTTCTTCATGTTGAATGACAATATATGGCTGACATGACTAGTGTGTGAGAAAACAGGTGTCACTTTGCAAATGAGGATTTGAATTGCTTTTCTGTGCCATTTTTTTTTCCTATGAGCACATATGTAGAAGGTTCTGTTTTAACAGTAGAGTCTATTAGCAGCCAAAGCAAACTAAAACTTTAAAAGGAAAAAGAAAAGAAATCTGCCTAAATAGCCCATTTTCCTATTCTATATGCTCCAAGTAGACCCATTATCTACCCAGAGACTTTGGCAATAAATTTCAACAAGGGTAGGACCTCCCATTAGAGATGTGAAGATGGCTTTAATTTAAAAAAAAATCAATATATTATTTCCAATCACCAGAAAATTGTGGCAGATGCAAAATCAATTTTTACTTATTATAGAGCTTAGATTCACAGGAAAATGGTACATTATACAGAGTGATCATTATGGGCTGCATCATGAGAGCAAATTGATCATAATGAATTGTCACATAGGTCACAGACTTCTGGGTTCTTAAAACATACAGTTATTTGCAGGGGTCACCTTTCCAGTCAAGCCATGGACTTACATTGCTGCAGATATTGGAAATGAAGTTAGGAACAAGCAATTAGGAAATTTCCAATAAACCACTTAGCTGCCAGTTAAAAAAGCAATTTAGAAAATGTAAACAATATATTTTTAAAAAGATATTAATTTATTATTATTATTTTAGATTTGAATGTAACTGTTTCCCCAGCATGCTTCTTTACCCCTTTCAGTGAATTTCAGTACACAGATTATTGATGGCAATGGAGAGAGAATAAAGAAATAAAAGAATATTTTATTTATTCTTTTATAAAATAAAAGAATATGAATGCAATAGTAATCTATCCATTTATTTCAAATTTTCTTTGTTCACTTTATGGAATAAACCTTTATAACATCACAGCAACAGGCACTTTACCACCACAAAAGGAAGAAGCAAATTTCCTAGAAAAAGCATGTGGATCTAGATACTTAATATTCAAATATACTTTTATTGTATCGGCCAATCTGTATATTACAAAAAGTCAATTCAAATGGCACTTCTTACGATTGTATGCAGTTTTCTTTTATATTGGAACTGAATGATAAGCTTCCAGTACAGATGAAAGCTTCCAGTACAGATTTTAAAAATAACCAGATTTGCTGAATGTCTTGAAATTAGTTTCAATTACCTTTTTAATACAACTCATAACCATAGTATAATAACTGTTTTGGATAAGCCAAGGTAAAAGAAAATATTTTATTCAAAATGACCAAGTGAGTTTCATAGAAAATTCTTGATTCTTCCAATAGAGTAGAACTACATCTCCTGAAACCTTTCCTTCTGTTTATGTTTTCATGTCTGTTGATAGACATACTATAGTTCAGCAACTTCCAGAAATCTCCATCGGAGATCATTTTATTTAGAAATACTCCTTTCTGTTATAGTAAAATGATGAAAATACTTTGATTGGTTCTAAGAAGCAGGTAATGTTCATACCCCTCCATAATAAGAGATATTAAATGTTGAGATTTATCAAGTTCTAATGTTCTACTATTGGTTGAAAAATGAATAAAGTATCTCTTTTCATAAAATGGAATTATTACTGCAATAGAATGGAATTATTACTGCAAATAATGGTAGGGGAAAGACTGTCAGGTATGTTTCAGATATGCTAATGAACAAACTAGGAAAGTGGTGCTTGTTTTTTTTTTTTTAATAAAGAATTTTATTAATTTTTAACAACAAAACATATTACAAACAAAAACACAAAACAATAAAAACATACAAATGTCTATATTTGGACGGCAGTTTGATCCCGAGTGTACATCTTTTTTGTACAGACATTAAATCCAAGTCATGCTCTACTTTTATGATAGCATTCCATTTCTTATTTACTAATTTTACATTTTCTATATAGGCTTCCTCCCCTCTTTTCACTCTTCTTAAATTCTGCCACTCAATTTATTCCAATCACAAATTAAATCATCGCTTATACTATATCCTTTGTCTGTCCTGTTTCAGCTGTCTATTATCTGTTTCTCATTAACCAAACCACTTTCTCTCTGTAATGACTGATTGGAGATCAATGCCTTGTCATACTTATCCTTCCCCTAGTTGTTAACGCACTATAACAAACTAGCATCTAATTTCATGTCGGATTCTCGCGTTACTTACATTCATAAAACATAGACTCAATTATTTCTTAAAACACGGAAAAAATTTTTTTTTTGAAATATATAATATAATTAAGACAAAACCAATCCATAAGCAATTCCAAAATCTATTATCATTAAAATTAATATTCGATTTAAATCTTAACATTTACAACAAATCCCTTTCTAAACTAAATATTCATTGCTCTATGGGAACATTGTATAGATTTTTGCTTAGTTACTTCCCCCGTGATTCAACTTATGTTTTAAAATATTATACAATGACAATGCTTTCCCATTTTCTTTTATTCAATTTTCTCTCATATTTGATTTCATTTATTTTATTTAAAAAACAGAAATTTCACCTAAATTACCATTAATATATTTTGTTTCCCATTTTATAAATCATATATTATTTCCAATTTTCCTGTACATTATTGTCAAATACAGATACCAAAAACACAATCTTATGTACCTTTGCAGAATCTCTTTTCAGTTATATGCTGTTACCCCATTATCTCTAAATAAATTCTGTTCTCTTACATCTTGGTTTTCAAACCTTTGTAGCCTTCCTTCCCTTCTTTCCTCCCTTGCTTCTCCACTCTTACCCTTTTTACCCCCTTGTCTCCTTAATCTCACCCTCTTGTGTATTCTTCTTTCTTGTTGCTTTCTGATGATGTGTCCACTTTCACCTTGTTTTTCCCTTTTTTGGTTTTGTTTTTTTATAGTCTTAAATTTCTCCATTTCTCTTTTCTCCCCTTTCCCCTTTCTTCCCCATAATAAAGTTGCTTGTTCATTTAGGATGGTTTCTTACTCATCCCAATCTTCTGTTCTTGTAGTTTCTCAATATGTTAGAAATTGCCAATTTCTAAGAATGAAAAACAGAAGCCAAAAGAATCCTTCCTTCTTGTTTCTCTTAGCTTTATATTTTTATAAATTCCATTTTCAGTTCATCCATAAGTAATGCCATTGTAAAAAAAAAAAAAATTTAAACGACCCAAATGATTTTAATATTCAAATAGGAATTTCCAAAAGTCCCAAAGTCACCAAAACAATCAAAAAAACACCAGGTCTATTTCATTTAACACCTTCTCTTTTTTTCACTTTTTTTTTCATTTACATGCTTCAAAAAACCTTCAAATCTTTTTTGACCTTCAATCCATCTGATTCTTAGAATAGCCAATTATGATCCAAAAAAGTGGAAAAATCCAATAGTAAAGAGGCCCAAAACCAAAGAAGAAAAGGATAAAATAAAAAGCAAAAATAAAAATAATTACTAGAATTGAAATATACAAAAAAGGCTTGGCGAGTAGCAGATTTCCACAAGTTATATTATATATAATATATAATGGACTGCACCACTGCCACCTTTATTTATTTATCCAAGGCTCTTATTATGATCTCTTTCTCCAGCACGCTTCAAGCCAACGCCCCTCAAGTGTTGAAATATTGATTAAGAGTCCAGGAAAACACCTGCTAATAATATTTTCTGCTGCTCATCCCTCCAATCTTATCACATTAAGAATGTCCTGAGAGCGGAGTTAGTTATATACATTTCTCCCCAGTTCAAATTAAGTCCTGTTCAAGCCTCTAGTTGGCTAGATGTTGCAAAATCTCTTAATACTTTTTTTTCCCCCCCCAGCCAGAAAGAAGTAGTCAATGTATACAAAACTCAGAGAAGAAAGAAGATAAAAACAAGGAGGTGCTCTACTACTCTAATGAAAATTAGGAAAATCAAAAGAAGCCTAATAGTAAAGCAATCATGATATAAGAAAAATCAATCCTGGGTTACCTACAAAATCACATTTAACAGTCCTCAGAAAAAAGAGCAGATCAGTAAGGAAAGAATCCAAGCCTCAATTGACCCATCACTTACAAAAACCGACCACGCCTTAAAACAAAATTCCAGTCAAACAAAAATAAAACTCACAGGTTTTCATTCTGTGTCAGGTACATCATCCTTCAGCGCCTCAAACCAATTTACAATAGACAAAAGAGGATTCTCACCCCAACCGAACCAACATTCGCTCAAGCCACTTTCTTTTCGGATGCTTGTCCCAACTTCAGCAGCTTTTGGAGGGGCTGCCTTAGTCCAACCGCCCAGACAACAAGGGCTTTCTCACGGATCAAACCCAAGACATTTCGTCCGACTATCCTCTGGAGATCCTGACTGACGTGCCACTCAACAATCCCCTCTCTACGACGATTTAGGTCCTTTAGGACCGACCAGAGCGAAAATATCAGCTGCGATCTCAGAGCCCCGAGATCGCAGCTGTAGCACCGAGACGAAGCTCCGCCTTCTCCCAAGTGGTGCTTGTTGAATGTCAGCATTTAAGTCCCACAAGAAAGTTTTTTGTAAATTCATTTTGAGAAAATGATCAGATCCCTGATCTCTTCTAATCCTTGCAAATCAGGATACATGGATCTCAGAATTGAATGCCGAATATTGCTTTTTTGTTTTTTATTTTAAAAAGCTTCCTTAATCAGTTTTCCCAGCACACTGACAAAGTGAAGTTCCCCTGAGAGTCATACATACCATCCATTAGCATAATGGTCTTATAAAGAAACATTACTTTCATGAAAGTGGTTTCATTCTCTAATGTTAGCATAGAAGACCATATGAAAAACAGGAATAGAACTGCGCTTTATTTTTAAAAGATAGTTTGATATTGGAAATTGCATCAAAATTAAAATCCCAAAGGGTATCTTTGTTCAGGAAAGCAAAGTTGATTATTGATAATAGTGGCTTTAACCATTCCCAGTCTAATTCACCCAGTGCTCTTGGAATAAGCAATTATTTGGTTTTAAATCTGTGAGATCAAACTGGGCTTCAAATTACACCACTATCCTCCAACCTCAGTTTCCCATCTGGAAAATGAGAAATATGGTAAGATATTTCTCTGAATTGCTACAAAATCAAGCACCATTACATTGAATAAGAGTTCTAAACCTTGGAATTCTAGAAAATTGTCGATATTGTAACATAAGCACACCAGTGGAATTACAATATTAATGTTATTTTATATCATCTTAGGAAAGATGTATGGTGACAAAAATGTTTCAGGTTCTATTTGCATCAAGAGCAAATAGCTAGTTTTGGTAAAAGCAAAATAAAACTGGAATAGGAATGCCTTGTTATCTTTCTATTTCCTGAGAATAGGCAAGAGTACTACAGTGAAGTCAAATAATGAAAAATATTGCACAGCAACTAGACCACAGTGGGATGAGATGAAATGTTTTGGCAGCAAATGTGTTATTTCCTTTGCCCCTTGACACCCGAAGAGAGAGAGCATAGCATCCACCTGATATCACCTGGTAGCTGTGTCTGATTAGCTATAATTCCAGATTCAAGCTTGTTACATGATCCCTGATGGCTTGGAATCATTAGACCTAAGAAGAACATGCTATTTAATGACACTGAATAACAGTGCTTAAGCAGCAGCTGAGAAAGATAATGATTAGTAACAAAGAACCACAAATGAAGCTTACCATCAAGAGGACATGGGGTGAAAAGTTATTTACTTATTATCCCCCCCCTTTTTAGTATAAAATCTGAAAATGTAAACCAAAATGTTACAGGAAAAGTGTTTATGTGTTTTCTGAAAACTATAGTTTCAGAACTATAATTAGGGGAATGGAGGGGAAAATACTAATTGTCAAAAGCACATTAATTAATGGTTGGGATACATGATTGCAATGAATCAGGGAATCCTCCTTAAAGATCCTCCAAAACAATCTATTTTTTGTACAAGTCCAAGTCTAAGAAATTGCAAAAATTTAACAGATATCAAATACCAAATTTCTATCATAATAGAAAAAGCAAAAAATTAGTAGAGGAGAAATGCTAATTTTCTTCAACTGCTTTCCTCAATCAGGATGTCTTCTAGACATTCAACTACCAGAAATTCTTCAATCACCAAGGCCATTTTTGAAAATTTTAGGGGTTGAACCATAGTGGCTGGAGAATGTCAACATTTGATAAGGTTTTGCAGTCCTGGTTATTAGTAGACAGGGATGCCAGAACTCCATAACTTTGTGATTAGGTTAAATATAACAGTATATGAGCAATTCTATGAAAAGGTGTTTGCTGAAATAGAATCAATATTCAAGTTGTTGGTGGTGTATAGGTGACAAGTTTTTGTTTAAGTATTTTTAGAAAGTGCCCTTCTGCAGCAAATCTAATGCTTATCAACAGTTTGGTAGCATAAGTATGATAGCCATTGCATTTTCTATCAATCTGTCAAAAAATATTGAATGTGATATATTAAAAATTATGTGGATCAGACCTTCATTTGGTTTCATTTTCTCGTGTATTTTCAAGTTCCTAAATTATGGTTATTGTACAAGAACTGCCTAAAATGGTCAGCTGCCCTGTTCACTCTAGTATCATTGACATCAGTTAGACTATGTAAGAAGGAGCTATGTAAGAAGGAGATTCAAAAGATTGAATCTTATTTTTTTTATAATCACATTCCAAGAATGCTTTTCTATTATTTAGTTCCAAATTCAATTGCCTGAGCTTCTGACACCACATCAGTCTAACCCCACTTGGAAAAAATGTATCTAATCACAAGTTTATGTTACCATTTCAATTCAATACAATGGATAATATAAATTCTTCCTGATTTAAATCAGTTACAGCAGGGAATGTCATCACAGTGGTGTCATGTGACATATTGGGACTTCCCCCTCCTTTGCTAAACTGAGCAGGGTCAGGATCAGAACATGAAGCATCCAGCCCATGGGCCGTGAGTTTAACACCCTTGAGGTACAGCAATGGTAGGCTTTAGCTCTGGCCTAGGAGAATAATGTTTCCTGGTTATACATCAGACATTTTAGATCTCAAAGGAAGTGTTATTTTCAATAGAATATACAACTGAGAATACATATCTACATAGTTCTACATATAAACATAGAGCCTTTTCCTGTGTGAATTGATGGAGAAGAGCAATTGAAATTCACCAGGACATGCTTCCAAGTTGGTAGGTATTGACTTAAAGTCTTAGAAGTAAGGAAATAATGGGATTTAGATGTTATCTGTATATTGAGCAAAGGCAGTGTACTTCCTGTTGTTGTGTTGATTAAGGCTTATTTGGGAGACTTGATTCTATTTCTCCTATTTAGAACTCATCACTTGGTGAGTTCTAGATAGTAAGAATGGAAAATATAGATAGTAGATAGTAGATAGTAAATATAAAGATAATAGATAGTAAATATAAATACTAGATTCTAGTAAGAATGGATCTTGCTATCTTGCTATCAAGATCTTGCTATCTTGATCTCCATCACAATCTTCTAGTATATACTCATTTATTATTTGGGCAAGCCCTCATTCTTACATGTCTTCCATTATGTGGGATTTCACCTCTACCCAGGCTCCCAAGGATTGACTTTCTCCTTCCCATCAAAACTTGAATTACTTTTGTTGTTCCTGACAGCTACAATGCAACTGTTTTTCATGTGCAAGCTAATGTGTAACTTATTCCCCCACATTATATAGTGCATAAGACAGATCGGTCTTCACTGGATCTGTTTCACTATTGGCATGTCAGTGCAGTTATAGTACCTTCATTTTAATTGAAAGCATATTACTCTTTGTAACATGAATGTTTCAATGGTTTAAATCCTAAGAAAATGAAAAGAGAGAGAGAGAAAAAAATAACTTAGCAAGTTCTGTAGCAATGGCTACAGAAGTAACTACTAGTCATATTAGTTTTCAGGTTCCTGAGAGAAGGTGATGATGAATTAGGTGGAGGATATGACTTTTTCTTTCTCCAATATTATTTAATTTGGGCCAGATTAATTGCCCACTGCAGTGTAGGACTCTATCCTCTCTTGAACAGAGGAAAGAATCAGACTAGGAACAATTGAGAAATAATTGGAAATCCTTTTCATGTTGTCAGCGAGAAGACCTAATAAGAATAAGAAAAAAGAATCCAGTGCTTAGAGCAAGCCAATTCTTTTAAAAGTGAATAATTTTTGAAAGTTGTGAAAGCTAATTAATAATCAGAGAAAAAAAAAGTTAACAGTTACAAAGATCCAAGCTTTTTATTATTAATAATAAATTCTAAACCAAGCCTTCCTTTTGCCTCTGAGTATTAAGTTGCTGAGTCAGAGAGATTTTGTGTGTGTGTAAGTGGGAGGACTAAAAGAATTGGAGGAATCTTACCAGATATATTTTTAATTCCTTTCATTCTCAACAGGTGTTTGTAACTTCTTAACAAGGCCAACTTAGATAAAAAAAGACTTGTAACTTAATCCAAGGTATATTGCATTCATAAACACATTTTCATCTATTTCTAGATTCTTCCCTCAAGACAGAAAAACAAGGCACTACTATTTAAATGTATGCTGCTTCTTTGTGGCAGGAGAATATTAATGGTGAAAAAATAAATAGCCTTTCTTGTGTAGAATTCTCTGCTGAGCATGATGGGGGGTGTATGGGTTTGTATGTGTGGGTAAATGAATGTATGTATGTGTGTACAGAATGAGAATTCCTATTCCCTTAGATGTTCCAGAATAATATTTTTGCTTGTGAATATGCATTTATCAATTCAGCCAATCAGATGAACTAATCCAACAAGCATGTGTTAACCTTCACTACAGTTACCATCATATTAGATTCATTAACACCAGATGGGCGAGGCATATGCTGAAAGTACGGCCAAAATCTTTAAGTGAATCAAAGAGCTTATATTTGCCAACCAAAAGAACTGGAAATTTCCTGCTTTCTTTACTTTGGAAGTATCTTCAGGTTCAAAAGGAGCTTGCAGTAAGAGGTTTTAAGCAACTTGTTAAATTGGACACAAAGGTATAATCACTCAATCCCTCCATCTCAGTTCAGTTGAGAGGGCTTTTCAGTTGCTCATATCATCAGTCATATGTTCTGTGAATATTCCAATCACTAACTCTAGTTCCAGACAGCTATGGGATTATCAGATGCTAAATTAATTCCCTGATCAGCCAGGTTATGCAGACTGTAGATTGGGGAATTAATTTTGTCTTCCTGCTTCCGAGAGTTCAAAAAAACAAGGTATTTTTCTATGCATAGCTTCTCTGTCATTTTATTTTCATATTTTTTTACCTGTAAAAAAACTGACCTCAATTACATTATTATGAATATTTATGTGAGAGTTTTTGTTTTTGTTTTGCTCTGGCAAAGTGAAAAAAGGGAGGGGGATACAACCTCTTCCAATTGGAAGAGTAAAATAAAGTTTTTTCCAAACTCATCAAGTTATCCCTGATGATGTGGTGCAGATGCAGGGGTTTACAGGGGTAAATCAGTCATCTGAACATGGATATTTAACAGCTTTAGGTGAGGTCATTTGGTTCTGGTTGAGCACAAGGTACAAATACAACTATTGCTGATTTCTCAAATATAGCTTAGCATCCCATGTGTGTCATAGGAGGCAAGTGATATCACGTGACATCATTAGAGAAGTGAAATGAAATATATGAATCAATCATATATCACATGATGCAATTATGAATTCTGTGATGTCATTGTATCTTGTACTCATTGTGAATAACTGAATTCAATCTTTGTGACAGTTTTCTTAATCATGCCAGGTGGATAACTCATAGAAGAACAGTTTGGCATGAACCTCAACATTATTTTTCAATCCTCAGATATTCCCAAATGTTTGCAGATGACACCAAGCTAACAAAAATAGGTAACGCTCCAGAATATAGGCTCATGATCTAGACTTGAACATTAGACTTTATCTAACAAAATGAAATTTAAAGTAGAGAAAAGTTTTACACTTAGGCAAAAAAAAAAATCCAATGTACAAGTACAGATAAGGTGGAACTTGGCTCAATAGCAATGACTGCAAGAGAGATCATAGAGTTCTACAATTTTGGTCACCATAGTGCAAAAAAAGATGTTAAGACTCTGGAAACAGTGTAGAGAAGAGCAACCAAGATAATTAGGGGACTGGAAGGCTAAAACATATGATGAACAGTTGCAGGCATCTAAAGTCTAATGAAAAGAAGGACTAGGGTGACGTGATAGCAGTATTCCAAGGTTTGAGGGGCTGCCACAAAGAAGAGGGATCAACTATTCTCCAAAGCACCAGAAAGCAGGACAAGGAGAATGGCTAGATCTTCACCAAAGCCAAAAAATAATTATATACTAACTTGGCTTGTTGTATGAAACTAACTTCAAGATTGCTGAAGAAACCATGTTCAAAACAAGTCATATCATGATAGATAAACCCCCTCTCAGTGTGATGTTACCTCACTGTAGATAGTATTCAGCCTTTGGATATCAACTTTAGAACTATTCTTGATTATTTTTTAATTTGTATTTTTCCAGTAGACCTCAAGGTATTTATATGAGGATGCTATAAAATGGAGTTGAGAAACTCCAGATTATTACAAGCACATTTTGCAGCAAGCCTGTAGATCATTTCCCCTCATTTGTTCCATGCACTAAACACTAAAACACAGACACCAAGAGACATCCTGTAAATGATATGTCAAAGGCAATAAATGGCAGCTAAATTAATGGAATTCATTAATACATAGATTTTTAAAGTTAAGACAATTAGGTAATTTCAAACAGTTACTTGCTCATTTTCTAATTCATTAACTCTGAGATGCATCCATATACTTCAGGCAACTGTTTTTATGATAATAAAGCAAAGCTTTAAAAAGGATTTATTTTCAATAGCACTGTAGAGACAAAAGTTTTTTAATAGAATAATAAAAATGGATGGAATGAAGAAAAACAATTTATTGAATATAGTTGTGGAGGGAGACAGACAGGGACAGAAAGAGGGGGAGAGAGAGAGGGAGAGAAAGAGAGGAAGAAGAAGATGATGTGATGACCGTTCCTGTTTTTTTAAAAAAATATTATCATACAAAATAAATAAATTAATCATTGCCACTATTTTAGATAAACCAATTGTAGTTTGGTTTGTCCCATTATCATATAATAATGTGTAATACCAGGCAAATTGAAAAATAGACAGAAAAGCTACATTTTCCATATTAGTGTTCCAGGGAAAGAAACATAACTTTCAAAATCATACCCCCACTAAGTGACTCCATAGGCTCGACACACAAAAAGTTTTTTTCTCCTTGCATGTGACTAGAAGTATAATGTACATATGTTTTGGAAATATTCAGACCCAACATCCTCAAGAACTTGCTGGAAGAATGGATTTTGGAAGAGAGAAATGATGGAAGAGAAATGATGGAAGCATGGTTGATAATTTGATGTAGTAAGTCAATCCAATTAAATTTTATGGATGTGAAACATAAAGACCATTTAGCATCAACAGATGTGTAAAGAATATGAGATTGTTCTGTCTATGCTGAATTATAGATAAACTTTCCAAATTGAAAATGAGTTCCATAGTAGAATAATAAACAGATATGAGACACATGTTCCAAACAGCCAGGGTGTTATAAACAATAATAAAGAAAGGAAAACTGGAGAACTAGCTTCTGCTAAAGACACTACATTTATCTTGGGATGATTCATTCATGATAATTAATTAATTTCAATTTTTCTATACCACATCTTGATTTCATCTTCTGAAGTATCAAGATAATAATATACATTAAAGACAATGGCAGCACCATAGAAGAGCCAATAGTCTCAGAGGATATGGAATTAATTTACTAGTCCAAAATTCTACAAGAATGATTACATTAATATTACTAAATAATAATCATGTACTAATCCTCTGAGTGTCAATTTAGCAACATCCTTTTTAAGTTACTAAGTTTTAAATGCAAAATAAACCTGAACCTGACGGTTTCTAGTTATCCTGGGATTATAACTCCCAAAATATAGTGGGAAGACATAAAACATGATAGGCAATCTGGGTGGGAGAAAATGGTTGATATCATTCATTGCATGTTTACAAGTAAAGTCAACCATTCCAAAATATTTCATGTTGATCCATCCTGAAAATAGAGGCTGTTTCACACTACATGAAAAGTTTTAGAGTTATGTTTTTAGTTATGTTTTTAGAGTTCCAAGGTATGTATTCCTTATGTCCATGGAGAATGAGAAAAGTTACTTGATTTTCCATCATGGTATAATTTGACCAAGGTATTGTATATGCATCTTGAGGAAAAGTGTATTTGCTAGTCCTGGAAATGATCCAAGCAAAGGCATGTTAAGCAATATAACTTGCATTGTTGTAGGCCTTTTCCCACTAATAACTAATTCACACATTATACATTATTTTTTTGGTTTTACTTGAACATGCCCATGATTTATGACATGAGAATGAAAATATATCTGAACTTGTTCAACAAACCATATCTTATCACTATGTCTGAACTCCTATGGTATCAGATTTGAAGTAGGCTAAGATGAACAGAGCATTATGCATGGTTGGTCTTGAACAGTGGAGTGATCCTGTTTAGGATTGCAACCTACTATGTGTGTTTCCCCCCGTGATGGTTTTCCATCCCTCTTTATTCAAATACACCCAACATTCTGTAAAAAATCAATAGCATCATTTATCTCTGGACTGCCTTTGAGCTTTCTGGGCTGCAAATCCTCATATATAATGAATTTTTCCCATTCTTTGTTCTTTGTCATCTTTTCTTATCAATTTGTGCTACTGCCTATTTGGGTAGATGTCACACAACTATCAATTCAAATCATATTAGCAAAATTTATTTTTGTTCCAAGGAGAAGGAGGAGGAGGAAAAGGAAAAGGAACTTATAAAACTGTGAGTGCTAATATTATAAACTTGATATCATATTGTTGTGTGAATCTAGATGTAGCATCTACTCAAACTGGATGAAGAGAGAGATTCTAATACAGCACAGAGCATAGCTTGGTCTTTCTTCAAACCACGTTGGAAGAAAGGCAACAAATGTTAAGGCAACTGTTCTTAAGAACCACATTGTGATTTAGCCAAAGAAATAGGAAAAAGTGGTTTGGCAACATTAGAGGATAGTAAGGAAAGAACATGAGATGTGATGCCTTCAGAATATTGGCTGGAAAATGTCCTCTATATCATTTCACTCTCTGAGCTTTTTTCCATCCTGATCCCTTTGCAAAGAGAATGATAGTATTTTTTTGCCAGTATATCCTTTTGTCTATTTGGTCAGATGTCAAACAATGGTCAACTTGAGCCATGCCAACAAAACCCCTTTGGTTTTGTTTGTGGCATTTCTTTTTGTTCCCACACATGACATTTTCATTTAAACCAAATATTGGCATAACCATTTTATTTATTGTTTTTAATTCACACCTTACTATATTTTTCCTTCCGTTCCTTCCTTCCTTCCTCCTTCCTTCCTTCCTTCCTATTCCTTCCTTGCCTTCCTCCTTCCTTCCTTCTTGCCTTCCTTGTCTTCAATTAAAGCTTTAGTATTGGGACTGACATTTGCAAATTTTAGGGATTTTTCTGTATTTTACTGGAAAAAGGCTGGATTATCCTATGGGAATTTAGCCTCCAGTAGTCTAGAGACCTCTCTAAGGCCAAAGGAAAGGAATAATACTAATACCTAAGTACCTGAAATGCCTGGGCTGTTGGCTTCCTGCAAAGGAAATTCGAGAGCACCCCAAAAATAGAACTGTTTCATGAGAAATATTTTTTATTTATTTAATTATATTGCCGCCTATTCACTTCAATCGGCGAATCAAGGCAGTTTAACACAATGAAAAATTTATATTAAAACAAAAAATAAATACAATAAAGAACTAACAAAAAGAATCAAGTAAATTAGTAAAGTACAATAGAACAAATTTGGGAAACAAACAAAAACAAACAAAACAAAAACCCAACTCGCCAACCCCCCAACCCCAACAACAGCGGTCACACTAACGATTTGAAATGGGGTTCAATCCTTCTTTGGGTTCCCCAGGCCTGCTGACAAAACCAGGTCTTCAGTGCTTTCAGAATAGTATAATGAGGGGGGCATTCTAATCTCTGGGAAGAATGATGTTCCAGAGAGATGGAGCCACCACAGAGAAGGGTGGCTTCTCTAGGTCCCACCAGGTGTATCTCTCTCAGGGGTGGGACCCGCAGCATTCCCTGTCTCCTCCGCTCTAATGGGTCAGGGTAGATTTGACTGGCAAAAGATGTTTCCTCAGATAACCCACAACCCAGCCATGAAGGGCTTTAAAGGTGACAACCAGCATCTTGAATAATAATATAATATAATATAATATAATGTAATGTAATGTAAGTAAGTAATGTATGTAATGTAATGTAAGTAATGTAATGTTAATGTTAATTGTAATGTAATATAATATAATATAATAATATAATATAATATAATTAATATAATATAATAAATTAATATAAATATAGATATAATATAATATAATATAATATAATATACAAATTCCAAAAGTGTAAATTCCAAAAGTGAAATAATCATTTGGTTTAAGGAACTTAGCAAGATCACTAAAAATGATTAAATTAAGAAATATGGTTAATCAAATTAGTTCTGGGTGAAATGAAATCCACTGTGAAAAGTTCTTGGAGTTTAGAACAATTGATTACGATTTAGAAATGGAAGGCAGAACATTCTAACAACAGTAATTATAATAAATAACACATACTTAGGAAACCTTTTGCTTATCTATCTATCTATCTATCTATCTATCTATCTATCTATCTATCTATCTATCTATCTATCATCATTACTGTTGATAGAATTTGGAGTTTTTTCTCCTAAAATCCTCTTTTTTTACTTTAGCATTCCTTTTCCTGTCTGAATGTTTCCGAATGCATTAGCATTTGGTATTCTAGGCTGTAGAAATCTTTACAGACACCAATATTCAAAGAGAAATCTGGGAGATTGAAGACTATTCCTTTCTAGACACATGTTGTCATTTTTAGAAGTTGAATTACAAAATTCTGCTTTTACAACAACAAAGCAATAGCCCTCCTCTGGCCTAATTACATTATAAACATATATATGTCATCTTATCCCTCAGCACAGGCAACTTTGTCTAAGCCTAGTCTACCTTCCTTATTTCTAAATATCTAAGCCTTTCTTTGTTACTCCTGATACTCCATACCTATTTTGTGTGTCAATTTTCTAGAGAAGATCTTGAAAAAGAAAAAAAAAATAAGAGGCTAGGATTTCTTGATGGTATAAATTGTTAAGCAATGGAACAGCCTGCCTTCTGGAATTGTAGGTGCAAGTAAAAGGTTCAAATAAAGATTTGCTTACTATGGTTTGCCCTGGAGAAGGAGCTTGGGTTAGAAAACTAAGAGATTCCTCTGACTCTATGATTCTATGATCCTCTGTCTGTCTTTGAACTATTATTCTACTTCACCTAAACCTGGTCCTACCAATCTTCACCTAAACCTGGTCCTACCAATCTGGGGAATATGTGGAAGCTTGCCATATAAGAGAATACCATATTTTTTGTTCCATAAGACACATCAGACCACACTTCTGATTTGGTGTTCTTATTGGAGCAATGTCTATGTGACCTGGAATTGGTAGACCTCTCCTTGGTCCCCTTGTCATGGTTGAATCACAGTCTGGTGGCAATAAGTTTCTCAAAAGCTGCATCCCCTCGCAGGAGCTATTAGATTGGTCTGCCCCCATCGACTAATGGATCCAGATAGGTTCCAGAAGGAGATGGGGGTTATAACAGCAGATCTATTAGGCAGTCCAGCCAAGCTCTTAGTCACTGTTTGGAATTGGAAGGTGATTGAGGCTCTGGATAGGATTGCATCCTTGTGACCTCTCCTCACCCTGTGCCCCATGGTATACAGAAGAACTGAGAGGGATGAAATGCATGAGGAGACATCTAGAGTGCCTCCAGCAGAAGACAAGAGATGAACTTGATCGAATATGGGTAAGAGCTGCTACTAAGTCCTACCTTGTGGCAATTTGTGAGGCGAAGTGTAAATACTTCTCCACACTAATTGTGTTTGCAGATAATTGCCCAGCGACCCTCTTTAAGGTGAGCCATCTCCTTTTAGGGAAGGAGGAGGTCCATCTGAAGAGTTGTGCTGAGGAATTTTTAAATTTTCTGAAAGACAAAATCAGTTGACTTTGTTCCCAGTTAGATGCCGGTGTGGTTGCTGATCCAGTGGAAGCTTCTGAGGCAGGTTCTTGCCCTCTTATCTGGGAACGGTTGGACCCTGTTACTTCTGAGGAAGTGGACAGAGTCCTAGGGAGTATGCATGCAAGCACATGTATTTTAGACCCATGTCCCTCCTGGCTTGTGAAAGCTTCCCATGAGGTGACATGTGGGTGGGGACTCTGGAGTGATTAATGCTTCTGTACAGGAGGGGACAGTGCCCCAGGACTTCAAGGAGGCTGTGGTCCACCCTCTTCTTAAGAAGCCATCACTGGACTCCACCCGGTTGGATAGTTTTCAACCTGTCTCCAATCTTCCCTTTTTGGGGAAGGTTGTTGAGAAGGTAGTCATGCAGCAGCTCCAGAGGTTTCTGGATGAAATGGATTATCTCAACCCCTACCAGTCAGGATTCAGGCCTGGATT
>BHFT01015676.1:0-20649 GCA_004320025.1 Laticauda laticaudata
CAGATCCATGGAGCAGTGGCTGTCTACAGTCTTTGTATTGATACATCAGCTTTTGTTCACATAAAGGCTTAAACCTCCCCTTTTGATCTTGCCAGAATCTCTACTCCTGTCCTGGAGGTGAGCTATGTAGCATTCCAGCTCAACAGCTGTATCTGGAATGAGTGAATGAAGCCAAATTTCTGTGATTAGCAAAACACAGCAGTTCTCGATGAATTTAGTCTTTGCAATCTGTAACCTTAATTCATCCATTTTGTTCACCAGAGATCTTTCATTGGTAAAAAATATACTTGGAATTGAAGGCTTGTGTGGAAACTTACTCAGCCTAAAGAAAATCCCAGCATGGCATTTCTCTTTCTTTGCCTCTTCCTCCTTCCTACAGGAATAGTGATCCATGGCTCCCCTAGGATCCTAGCTGCCTCCTTCAGTATGTTATGAGAATGCATAAAATTATCTGTAGTAGCCTTTTCACATTTCAGTCCAAATTAGAGATTTAAGGAAGGAATATCTGTTTTTGATAAAAACTTTAATTAAAAACGGAGTGAACTTTAGATGGGTGGATACCAGAGGGAATATTGGTAACTTGGCAGGATCAGAGACATAGACTAGACTCAATAGAGAAGGCAGAACAATTTTATGATCATTACTTGGGATCACAGGAGCAAGAGAGAGGGAGGGAGGAAAAGATTATCTGAAGCAAAGAAGAAATTGCACGAGAGAAGGAAATACAACAAAAAGAGGTTGAAAGAGATTTTGAGGAAAGAACCATAAGAGAAGGAGCAAGAGTAAAGAACCAAGAGAGGCAAGGACAACCAGAATTGCAAATCCTATCTATAAGTAAAAACATGGAAGAAGAAACAAAATTACTGTCAATTAACATAAATGGACTGAACTCTGCAATAAAAAAGAAAATAATTTTTTAGTAAACTAGAAAAACTACAACTGAATATAATTTGTCTACAAGAAGTTTATGTTAAAAAACAATATAATAAGATATTGGAACAGCCTAAAATTGGGAAGTTGTATGCTTCACTGGCACAACAAAGTAAGAGAGGAGTAGCATTGTATATAAAAGAGACAATAAACACGAAACAAATCTTCATAGATGAAGAAGGAAGGAACTTGATGGTGGAGATAATGTTGAATGTGAAGCAGGTATTGTTGGTAGCAATAAATTGACCAAATAGTGACCAAGAAGATTTTTATGATAAATTACATAAGAAGATAATAGAATTGGAGTATCAAAACATAAGCATAGTTGGAGATTTTAATACAATTGTGGACTCGAAACTGGACTATATAACTAGGAAAATAAATAAAATATTTAGAAAAATAAATAAAGTATTTAGAAAAATATTTCCAAAAGCCTTTTTTTAATAGTGGAAGAACTAAGTATTCAAGATGTATGGAGAGGGAACTATCCTGAGATAGAATAATATTCATTTTATTCAAATAGACACACATCAACAGAGCTAAGATCCAACATACAAAACATAAATATTGAAACAAGCATATGGGAAGATCACAATCTGATTAAAGCTATATGGAAAAGACAAAAAAAAGAAACTGAGATGGACAATGAATTAAACAATATTAAAAGAAAAATAATATATTCAGTTTATGGAAAAAGAATTGGATTTTCTTCTTTAAAGAAAACAGAAAAGAAATTTCACTACAAAACTTATTGGATACCGTAAAGGTGTATATTAGAGGATTAATGATAACATATTTGGGAAAGAAAAATAAAAAGAAGAGATAAGAGCAAAAAATAGTTAGAAGAAGTATACAAGAGACTCAGGACTGAATTACAGAAGGACCCACAAAAAAAGAATATTAAAAAGCAAATGGAATTTAAAAACATAAGCTGAATCTGATGGATAAAGAGGAACTTTATGAACAAACAATCAATCATAAACATTAAACAAAATTTGGAAAATTGGGAAGAAATGTGGGCACTAAATCACAAATTAACCATATCCACAGCATATAGGGAAAACCTGTATACAATGTTTTGTAGGTGGCAGGTACCCCTCGCTAGATTGGTAAAAATGTTTTAATTAAAACCAAATTGTTGGAAGTGTGAGAAAGAAAAAGGCACTTATTTTCATATCTAGTGGATATGCCCAGAAGTGAAGAAATACTGGAATACAATGAGACAATGCTAGAGGAAATTATAAATCAGAAAATTGAATTTAATCCAGAATTCTTTTATTAGGTATAATAACACAAAAATGTAGTAAAAAAGATAGGTACATTATATTACATATACTAACAGCTGCAAGGATTTCATATATGCAACTTTGGAAAAAGAAAAGGATACCATCAGAGGGCATGGTTATAGAGAAAATAATAGACTGTATAGAGATGGACAGGCTAACATTGAAATTAAAAGACAAAGAAGATTCAATATATTATAGNAATATGTATATATGTTGTAGAAAAGATTGAAGTGTAAGATGAAATATATTGATTTGTAACAAGAGTAAGATGTAATGGTAATGGAATAAGTAATCGAATATTGAAAAATGTAAGGAAATGTAAAAGATGTCTTGATGTTGATAACAATGCATATAGTTTTATTTTATGTTTTTAAACTTTGGAAAATTAATAAAATATTTTTAAAAACAAAAACAAAAAAACCAAAAACATTAAGCAAAATTTCTTTGAAAATGCAAACCAACCAGAAAGATGGCTGGCATACAAACAGAGAAAGAAAAGAAATTGATTCACCAATTAGTAGATGAAAATAGAAGGGAAACTTCACCATCGAAAATAAAGATAAAATGAAAATAGTCCAAAAATGCTATGAAAAACTATATGATCAAGAGACAATCTTAGAAGATAAAATAAAACAATACCTACAAAAAACAGAATTTCCGACAGTATCAGAAACAGTCAAAGCAACATTAGGAGAGAGAATAACAATGATGGAATTAACAGAAGCAATTAAAAGACAAAAAAATGGCAAAACACCAGGACTGGATGGACTACCAGCAGACTTATATAGAGATGTACAAAACTCTTTCAGTAACATAATGTTGGAAGTATTTAATGATTTACTGCTAGAGGAGAAAGTACCTAACTCTTGGATGGAAGCATATATTATTCTCATACCAAAAGAAGAGTCAGACTTACAACAAATTAAAAATTTTAGATCAATATTGTTTTTGAATGCGGATTACAAAATATTTGCATCAATTATAGCAGAAAGACTAAAGGGATTTTAAAACCAGTTTAAACACTCAGATCAAAATGTCTTTTTATCTAATAGATAAATTAAAGATAACATGAGAATAATTTGAATACGCTGGAGATAGCATAACAGATAATTTGAGTTGGAAGGGATCTTGAAGGTCATCTAGTCCAACCCCTCGAAACAAAGTTTAAACTAATGGAAAAAATAGAAGAATATGGGAAGTGGCAGGACTGAAAATAAACAGAGAAAAAAGATGTTTATGAAGATAAGCAAAAAAAAAAGAGTTAATGAAGATATTAGATAGTCAGATTACCAAGAAAGTAAAGTATTTAGGGATTCAATTAACGGTAAGATGTGTAAAAATCAAAGATAATTATTATAAATTGTTACAACAAATTAAGACAGATTTAGAAAAATGGAAAGATTTTCAATTATCATTAATAGAAGGATAGCCACAATTAAAATGAATATATTTCCAAGGTTACTGTATTTGTTTCAAACAGTCCCAATAAAGTTGGGG
Organism: Laticauda laticaudata; assembly: GCA_004320025.1. Taxonomy (NCBI): domain Eukaryota; kingdom Metazoa; phylum Chordata; class Lepidosauria; order Squamata; family Elapidae; genus Laticauda; species Laticauda laticaudata. The sequence continues at coordinate 3,714 of BHFT01015676.1, forward strand.
GAAAAATACTTTGAAGTTCTGAATAAAATAATATTAAAATATATATGGCAAGGGAAAAAAGCAAGAATTTAAAAATGTTACAGGATAAAACAATGAGTGGGTTTGGACTGCATAATTGGGAATGATATTATCAGTAGTGTTAACGTGGATGAAAGAATGGATTGTATTGAGGAATACAAGATTTTTGACCTTGGAGGGACATGATTTGCAATTGGGTAGGCATGCCTTTCTATGGGAAAAATAAGATACATGATTAGTTTCAAAGACACTATATAAAAAATGCTTTATTGCTGGTATGGGAGAAAATCAGAGAACAGCACTATTTGAAAATACCAGTTTGGCTTTCAACAATGGAAGCACTTATCCACCCAAACATTTTAAATATGGAAAATGTTTAAATCAAATACAAAGATATTTTGAATGAAAAGGGAGAGTTCAAATCTAAACAAGAGCTGGATGAGCAAGGGATCAAAATGGTTTGGTATTCACACATGCAAATACAATTTAGATATTAAAAAAATATAAAGATAAAAGATATGGTTTCTATAGAGAATTGACAGAACTGGATAAGATACTAACTGGAACAAAATAAAGATTGATAAAAAATATTGTATAGCTACCTGTTGGGTATTAAATTAAAAGAGGAACAAGTGAAGGAGACAATGAGAGCATGAGCAAAAAAATGGTTATAAAATAGAATTAGATAAATAGTAGAAGTTGTGGGATAAAAATTATAAGTTAATGATGTCAAGTACATACAAAGAAAACTTGTATAAGATGTTTAATAAATAGCATTTAGCATTGGTGAGATTGGCAAGAATGTTTAAAGATAAATCAGCTAAATGTTGGAAATGCCAACAAGCACCTGGGTCATGTTATCTATCATATGTGGTAGAGATGTGTAGAAGCTAAAACATATTGGACAAAAATATCTGGTTGGAAAAGTTGATACAACACCATATTGACTTACAATCTGAAATATTCCTGTTGGGGATCTTACCTGAAACTAACAGTAAAGAGAAAGTATATTTGATTATTCATGCATTAACTGCAGCTAAAATTATATTTGCTCAAAATTGGAAAAGTGAAGAGATTCCTATTGATGAAAATGTGATTAGAAAAATATTAGAATGTGCAGAAATGAATAGATTAACACTTGCAATTAAACAGAAGGAGCAAACTGAATATTATAAGATATGGGAACTATTTTATCGATGGCTAGAGAAAAAATGAAAGCTAGAAGTAGCTAATAGAGTGAAATATAGAAAATAGGTTTATAGAATTAAACATGTTAAGAAGAGGAGTGTTATAGTAATAGAGATATTATGTATATTAATAAGTTAAGAATAAGAAAAGAATACAGAATTAATACCAAAGTAATGAACATGGATGTAAATTTTAATTGTTATTGCACAAGATATTTGTACCCAGGCGATATACCGTTAAATGGAAGATGAAATGTATGTACCTCAAATAAAATAAAAATAAAAATTACAATAAAAAATGTTAACTTAACATGTAAAACTGTTAAATTGCCCTGATTTAATATCTTCTGTGATGACCCAGCATATATCAGAAATATAACAAAAACCAAAACATAAGTAAAAGTACTTTAATGCCTTCAACTTGGCCTTACTGTTTCACTTCACTGTTCACAGTAAACAGTAAACACAGTAAAAAGTAAACTATTTTCAAAATAACATTTCAAAGGAAAGAAACACAGTTCAAAGTCAAAGAGCTGATGACGAAGCAAAAACCAAAAACAAACCGCATTGAATAAAGTTCCTTGATAGACCAGGATAGATAATTGCCAACTTCAGAAAAATAACCAAGGACAGTCCGTTGAAAGAATGCCAACAAGATAAACCTTCTTTAGGAATAAAACACTAATTGTCTCCAGCATCTGTTCACACACAGGTCTAAAGTTTTATCCAGATCTCACACCTGCAACCCATGAAGAGGGTCATGGCCCTCTCCTCCCTAGTAGACCACATTTTACCTTGATCCTCTCCTCCCGAGTAGACCAGGGGTGGGATTCTACAGGTTTGCACCTATTCCCGAGAACCCATTAACATTCTAAGAAGTTTGAAGAACTGGTTGTTAGAAGAAATTACTGGCAGGAAGGAAACGTTCTGGTGTTGCTTCCAGAAACTGCCTCTCCGTGAACCCTTATTACATTCTTGGCAGGACTAGACTTCCTGTCTCTGGAACTTCTCTAGAGTTTTTTTTTTCTCCTTTGCTGGTACTTTGCTTGTGTGGAGTGACCATTCAAAGTTACAATGGCACTGAAAAAAGTGACTTATGACCTGTTTATGATTTAAAAGTAACTTATGACCTTATGTTTTTCACATTTATGACATTTGTAGCATCCCCACAGTCATGAGAGACCAGGTGAGGAGATGTGTGCCTCGATGTAAGTGATGTTGACTTGACCACGCCCAGCCAGTCACATGATCATCAAGCCATGCCCACCAATTAAGCCACGTCCACAGAACCAATTGTTAAAAAAATTGAATCCCACCCATGGAGTAGATCATGTTTACTTTGATCCTCTCCTCCCTGCATGCTCTAGGATGGATAAGGGATGGGCCTGGGTCCTCCTCTGACTGCTCAGAGTCAGTCTTCACCAAGGACATGACATCACCATTATTTCTTTTCATAATTGAGGACTATATTCAATTCCACATTAAAACATTCAAATTATCATTCTTTTTTTTTCTGTTTTATTTCAGCTTGATACAGCTTGCAAAACTGTTTGAAAAAGTTTCCTAAAATTATGGAACAGATCTTGAAAATGCCTATCATTTAAAAGAAAGAACCCACCAACAATGTCTTGCTATGTTGACCCAAAACAATCTGATAAAAGCCTGAATATTCATGCTTAAAGTAAATATTTGGATGGATGGATGTAGTATATAGGCATGCATGCCTGGGTGTATGTGTATGCACAGTACTATGCCCCACACTAGATATTCCCACACCCATTAATGAAATTCCAGGACTGAATTCACTTTCTTCAAGGAGAAAAAATCTACTTTCTTTTTGCATAAATCTACTTTATTTTTGTTCAACGTTCTATTTGTAAGGATGAATTGATATCTGGATACATTTTCTATTCTTTTTTGTTTCTATGTACAAGTATAATCAAAGCCAATTATCTGGTTCTTTATGGGGTTTTTCAGTTTTTAAATATCCCTTGTATATATGATACACAAACACAATTTATAGCTGACATGTTCATTACTGCAAAGTCCTTTTTCCCTGTAAATCTTTAACAGGTAAGAAATAATGTTACAAGGATGTAAGTAACAGTATGCCCTTTGTTATTCTCTCACTAGATTCTTGTCTGTCTCTGTCATATTCACAAGATCATACTGAAGAAAATATTATTTAAAAAAAAATAAACAGTGAGCCTTTTGCTTCTCTTCAAGCTTCAAAAGAAAAATATCTAAAACAATAAAATATTGTTCTTGGATTTAAGTATCCTATTTCTGATAGTAAACTTAGTTGCAAAAACAAGACAGAAATAGAACAAGGAGACAAACATTTCAAGCTATTTTCTAAAGCGCCTGTAGGCCAAACAAGGAATAATGGATGGAAACTAAACAAGGTAAGATTTAACCTGGAAATAAGAAACTTTCTGACAGTGAGAACAATCAACCAATGAAACAGTTTGCCCTCGTAAGTTGTGGGAGCGCCATCAGTTGAGACTTTCAAGAAGAGGTTGGACTGTCGTTTGTCAGAAATAGTGTAGGGTCTCCTGCTTGGGCGGGGGGGTTGGACTAGATGACCTACAAGGTCCCTTCCAACTCTGATTATCTGTTATCTGTTTAAGAGTCTCAGGGAAGACTCCTAATAACTTAGAACTGAATTAAAAACCAATAAATATCTTTATTCTACTCTGAATCTTGTAACCACTTCCCAAATCTCTTCCAAAATTAAACCCAGTGAGAATATGACTATTAGGAAGTAAGCAACTCAAGGGAGACTTCTTTTAAACAGTTAAATATCAAATGATATACAGATACACTATGTCAGTAAATTTTTTGCAACTGAATCAAGAAATACATTTTGCATAAGTTCCTAATCCATACATTTTTCATTGTTTTGCTATTGCCTATCAAAGAAAATTGAACATCTGTCAGAAAACCAAATACTTTAAATAGGTAAATATTATTACTTTCTACTTCATTGAATTTGTCCTTAAAATATGCTAAATTCATTTTGAATTTCCCTAAAGTCATTTGAAAGTCAGAGTCATTTTTTTTAGCAATTTCTATGTAAATTTTTTAAAAAGGGACTGGAAGAAAACATGCTGTACTAAATTTTACTTCTTTTTCACTACATCATAGGTAATTTAATCTAAATGCAACTCACAGAATACATATTCATGTAAATACTATGACTAAAGCATTTTGTCTCTCTCCTGCAACCCCATGTGATTATTGTATACAGCTATTTACATGGGGGTGGGATCCGACCGGTGTAACTATCAGTTTGGTGATTTTATATTTTGCATGTGTGTATATCATCGTCATCTAGCTGCCTGACAGCTGAGCAGTGCTGTGCATGATCGGTGTGCAATGACTGAAAAAGCACTTTTTTCCTGCTTTTTCAACCACAGCTGTGTTGTGCAAAGTAGCTGCGATTGAAAATGCAGGAAATAAAGGTCTGGTAAGAGCCCAGGTGGGCGGGTGGGCCAAAATAGCAGCAGACATAGGACCAGTTCTATGTAAGCTCTCTGTCTGCTGCTTTTCAGAGCAACCGGTTCTACAGAAGTGGACAGAACTGGAGAATCCCACCCCTATACTTACACCAGGTAGTAACCAATATTACCACTCTCTGACATGGTAGAAAAAAATGTTTCTGTCTTTTCTAGCTTCTAAAAACTGTCAGATCTCAGAAGGTCTCCACTGTTAGTAACTTGGACTCCTTGACTGCTTAAACAATTAGCTGTGTTGATTTGTGAATTTTCAATTTCATTTTTATTGTATTTCATGTAATAAATTGCCATAGGACAGTTTTCCCACTGGGAAGACATAACTGTATATATGAGTGTTATCTGATATAAAGAGACAATTTTATTTCAAATTATAATGCATACATATGTGGCTATTTTATTTAGACAGTCTGGGAGGCAAGTGTTTTCTCTCTCAGAACAGATTAACGGATGTGTTTTTATCATATGACAAATCATAGAAAAGATTAGCATCTGTAAAAATCATAATGATGAAGAGGATGAAGTGGTGGAATGGAGGGAAGAGAACAGATTGAAAATACCGAACATATCCAGAGTGCTTAACATAAATTTAGATGTTGAGTAACAATTAAGTAAAGCCAGTATATAAAGTATGTATCATTTATAATAATCTCTGAAAGAAGAATTTCTGAAAGAAGTCACTTTATTCTCAGTTTAATTTTTGAATTTCACCTCTCACAAAGTTACAAATATTTACTTTTTCAGCCTGTTGCATACATAATTAATCACTACCTTGATATAACTGTAGACATGAACACTTGTAAAATTATCTGCATATCTCACTATTCAAAATCTGAGACTTAAATATCTGGAAATTTATAATGTGTAAAAATTGGCTTTCTTACTGATAAAGCAATATTCTCACTGTCTTTCTTTTCCTATCAATGACAATGTAGTATCTACTGATATAATTCTATTTCTATAGAAATCAATTGTAACCAATAAAAGCCTTTCACCATTATCTCCAGACAAGCATGTTCCACACAGGAAAACAACTGTTGCAAATTCAGTACACATAGCCAGGGGCTTCAAAATTGGATAAAATGATAAGACAACATTTTTATAACAATACTTCACTTTCTTAATGACTTGGAGAGCAACAAGGTAATAGTTTGCCATATAAAGTAATATCATATATGTAGCCAGTAAAGGAAAAATGTCATGTTATTCTTTTCTTTGAAATTAAAACACTGTAACTTTTAATCACTGCCATCTGTCTTGTGAGGCAGGTTCTACAATATGATAGCTAATAATCTTTTTTTTCTTTCATGATTACCATCTTTTTATTCTTTATTCTTATTCCAAAACAATCCTAATGTATTTCTGACTAGCTTTTTCCATTATGCATTTGTGTGTGTGTGTGTTCTGAATATAGAGAAAGGCATTTTTATTTAGTTAAAATGTGCTTCTGTTTTTTGTTTTAGTTCTGGTAAGTTGTTATAAAATATATGAATATTTTATAACAACTTACCAGAAGTAAAGCAAAAAAAAAGAAGTATCTTTTAACTGAATAAAGATGCCATTCTCTATATTTAGAAGCAATATGTTTGAGGACAACATGGTAAACAAAATTTCTAATTTTGGAACAATGCATCCAGTAGGTTTTCTGGGATGTTCTTAGTAGTAATGGTTATTTCTCATATAAGATATAAAATATAAAATATTGAATAGTGTTGATTAATGTAATAACCATGTTCACAATGAGGGATGGAATAATAATAAAGTAAAAAAAATACTCATTTAAGGCCATGTCACACTGCAATAACGGATGCAAAGAGGATGTAAAACGGACAAAAAAGCTTGCCATCCGTTGGAAAACGCTATGTACTCACTGCCTCCGTTTTGCTTCCTCTCTATCCGTCCAGCATCCGTTTATTGACGTTTCATCCGCTCAAAAAGTTTTGGGCTGCCCAAAACCTTTTGCGCGGAAAATGTATCCAATTCGTCCGTTCTGCATCTGCTACGCATCCGCTATATTCCGCAAGGCATCGCTGCGCATCCTCGCAACTCCATCTGCTAGGACACAGGGAGGAAGTGGAACGGACGCGAAACGGAAGCAGAACGGATGCCTTACGGATGCAGAACGGAAACAAAGCGTTTAAACGGAAAAAACGTTCGCAGAGGGACCTATCTCGGATATTAAGGATGTCTAGAGGAGTGCTAGAGGATGCCAAGAGGATGCCTAGAGGATGCAAAGGACACCTATACTGGCTATAAAAAGGGGGAGCAACTCGTCTGCATCTCACTTGCAGACCAGCAGCCAAGCTGTGCAGACCTCTGCAGCATTCATCTGACTCTTCCTCTTCCACAGCATCCAGTCATGTCCAGTGAGGATTGCGAAAATCCTTCGGCAGCCAACATCCTTCTGCAACACTGCGAAACCATCTACAGTCTCTGTGAACAGTACTACGGGAAGAAAAGGAGGCACCCAAAAAAAGTCTGGCTCCGAAGATGGTTCGCCAGAGAGCACAGTACGTACTTACGACAAGCTGATGGTGGAGCTCAGGAGCGAAGACACTCGGGCATTCCAGAACTTCATGAGGATGCCTCCAGCCATGTTTGACGAACTTGTGCAGTGCCTGACACCCAGGTTGACAAAGACGAACACCAACTTCCCGCCCAGCCTGGACCCTGGGCTCAAGTGACACTCACTCTGTGCACCTGGCCTCAGGGACCACCTACAGGAGCATGCAGCACGGCTGGAGGGTGCCACCCAGCACTTTGTGGTCAGGAGAAGTGGTGCAGGCCATCATAGAAGAATACAGGAGGGAGCTCCTCCAGTGCCCAACCACTGAACAAGGCTGGAAGACAGTTGCAGAGCAGTGTGATCAGAAGTGGAACTTCCCCCACACCATTGGAGCCATAGATGGGCAAGCACGTGGCTGCAAGCTCCAGCCAAGTCGGGGTCCACTTATCACAACTCCAAGGGCTTCTTCAGCAATCCTCTTCGCCATGGTCGATGCTGACTACAAATTCATGTACATCGATGCTTCAGGCAACGGCTCATCTTCAGAGTGCCCAGGTATACAACGCCAGTAACCTCAAGGAGGGCTGGAAAGCAACCTCATGGTGGGCTTACCAGATCCAGACCCCCTGCCAACGACATGCAAGATGTGCCCTACTTCATCATGGGGGATGACGCCTCTCCCTCACAACCTACCTCATGAAGCCCTACACTCCAAATACCTCACCCGTGAAGAGAGGATCTTCAACTACAGGCTGTCCAGGCAAGGTGGGTGGTGAAGAACGCTTTGGCATCCTGGCCAACAGGTTCCAGGTACTTCTCACCACCATGCAGCATCGCCCACAGGTCGTGAGGAGGATTGTTGGAAGCTTGCTGCATCCTGCAAATCTCAATGCGCAACCGCTACCCAGCCTTGCAGAACAGGTCGGGACCACAGCAAGGCAATGGGACATGGAGCCTGGGAATGGAGCAAGGGCAAAACCCGATCGACACTGAGGTGTGCAGGGCCAACAGAGCTCACGTGAGGCGAAAGAAGCAGCGCAACTTCCTGAGACATGCGTACATTGTAATTGATATAATGAAGGGCCATAGGGGTGGCACTTGGGGTGGTGGACCATACAGTCCACTATAGCTGCACTGGAGGTTTATCATTCCACAACTATTACCCATCCCAAAGGTATCACTGCCCCATCCCACAGCTCTTAACCCATCCCACAAGCATGCAAAGGCTTAAACCATTTCTAAAGTTCAGCAAACTTTATTAAAAAAGAATGAAGCAAGTTGTGAATCAAAAATAGACTTTATTAAAAACAAGCTATAAGACAAAATGAGTCTCTGGTACTCCTCTTGTCCGCTCAGTCCCAGGGTGAAGGGTGCAGCGTGCTGTGGAGGTGGCTGGTGCTGGGGTGCTTGGTCTCAGCTCCTCCAGAAGCAGAAGCAGCAGAAGCCCCAGCCCCAGAAAAGAGCGAGCCTGTGCTGCAGAAGCCACAGCAGAACCAGAGTGGGCCGGGGCAGGATGGTAGCCCTGTCCCTCTTGCAAGGGCTGGCAGCAGATGGCTGAGGCTTGCTGTGCTTCAGCATGGTTGTGGGGTTGCTGGCTGGCAGGAACCAAGGCTGGCAGGAAGGCTGGCAGGGAGGCAGGCACCAAGGCTGGCAGGAAGGCTGGCAGGCAGGCAGGCACCAAGGCTGGCAGGTAGGCACCAAGGCTTGCCAGGCAGGCACCAAGGCTGGCAGGAAGGCTGCAGGGAGGCTTGCAGGCAGGCAGGCACCAAGGCTTGCAGGAAGGCTTGCAGGAAGGCTGGCAGGGAGTCAGGCAGCAAGGCTGGCAGAAGGCTGGCAGGCAGGCATGAACCAAGGCTGGCAGGCAGGGCAGGCAGCAAGGCTGGCAGGCAGACTGACTGCGCAGCAGGCTGGCAGGGCAGGCAGACAGCAAGGCTGGCAGGGAGGCTGCCCAGGAGGCTGGGAGGTAGGCTGGGAGGGAGGCTGCCCAGGAGGCTGGGAGGCAGGCTGGGAGGCAGGCTGGTAGCAAGCTGCAGGCAGACATGCAGGCAAGAACTCGGAGTATCCAGCGCAGGTCTTTCCTTCAATGCTGGCCCACGTGGCGAGCGCTTCCTTATTATCGGGGGGCTTGCGCCCATGCATTCCCCCCGCATGCGCAATTAACGCCAGCATCCGTTTAGGCTTTCTGCTGTGCATCCGCTAGGCTTCCGCTGTGCAGCCGCTTCATCGCTGTGCATCCGTTCTGCATCCCGCTGTGCATCCGTTCGCATCCGCTTTGCTGAGGCCCCCAGAAGCCTAGAGGATGCGCCATCCGCCTGGGCTTCCATTCCGCATCCGCTTTGCATCCGCCCTGCGTCCTCCCGCATCGTGTTATCCGCTCCAATTATGGCAAATTTTTTGCCCCTTCTGAGAGCGGATAACAACGGATGGAACATTTTTCTCTTCCGTTGTGTCCTTTTTGCATCCGTTGGGCAGTGTGACACGGCCTTTAATCTCTAAAGATGCAGCCTACTGTCATTATAATTTAAAAATTAGCATCAACATCACCTAGAAACTCCTCTAGGAAAAAAGGATAATTTTTAAAAGTATGAAAGTACATTTTTAGTAGAATTTTAGGTAAAATGAAAATATTAAAAAGAATCTGTTTCATTACTCCTATTTGTGAGATCTCCTTGGGAAAAATCTTCCTTTTCTCCATTATAAATACATTAATTTAGTTAAACTTCAGCTTTTCAAATAAGAGTTAACTATAAACATTTTACATGTTTAGCATGATAAAGCACGATGAATTATTAGTCGTTGGCAACCAGCAGATTTGAACACTTTGGACTGGATTTGAAGGAGATGGTATGAGACAGAAGAGAATGGAGAATGCTGATCTAAAGAATGGCTGGCACTGACAATGATTTTATATTATTGGATTTAAAATGGCAAGTCCCCACTTTAACAAGACCCAACAGCCTACTGCTTATAATGCAAAGATCTGTCAAGTTATTGTGTGGTTTAGGACCCTATAAACTATCTTATGATACAAAATACACGAGTTTGCATGTATTTAAAATGACTTTCACAACATGTATAAAAAGTTATTTTAAAGTGATGTGAGTTTTAAACTGGGAGGTGATCTATAAAGATTATTTGGTGATTTTACAATAGTTTATTTGCTTTCAGTCCAACTTATCTTGATAAGGGAATAAAGTTAAGCTGTTTTGAATTCTCAGAAAAAAGATAACATATATATGAAACATTACTTAAGTAATAGTACCTGTGATAATAATTTTTGAATATTTTAAAGAACATATACCAGGTAAAAGTGTTTCCAAGATAACTGACCTGAGGATCTGAGAACACTTGCTTCATGCTGTTGATTGGACCGTATGGAACTCCACTGCCCTCAAAATGGTCTAGCCATTTGGAGGTTTCTTCTTCCAAGAACCTAAGAATAAACAGGAAAAAGTATAAAAATGCATTTTAATCAATAGTGATTAATAGCAGTCAATAACGTAATAAAAATGTTCTGCACATGTTCCTCAGAAATGGAGAAAACCAAGCCTGGAAGCAAAAATCATGGTTCAGACTGACTTCCAATTCTATCTGATTTTCTGATGCAAGCCAGCAGCGATACAAACCAAAATTATCAGAAGTTTCAAATAGAAGTCAGCATATTTCCTCCCATTCCTAATTACAGTAATGAGCTTCAATTTTTATTTCATATTTTTAGTTTTTCATAACAAGAAGAGATACATGTAATGTGGTTAAGAGCCACATACATGAAAAAGCTGTTCTATTTTTAAATATAATGCTCTAATTCAAAGTCTCACAAAGTGTTTTGCTCTGCTACATCTGAAACACATGACTGAATTAAGAACCACAATTGTTGATCAGATGGCAATATTGATTATGTGTTTATATGTTGCATGACTGTAATATTTGTCCCAAGATCATCCGGTTGCGAATCAGATATATTCTCCTTATCCTGCTTGAACCACAATTCCACTCTTTTTCCTGGATTGCCTTCTCAGGACCACTTATATAATTATACTTTATTATCATATTCACATTGTTAGATACACATATCCTGTTTTGTTAGTACAATGTGTCTTTATCCTTGTGAGATAGAGTTACTAGTAGCAGCAATTCATGCACTGTTCTGAACAAAGATGAAATAATTTTATGACTGCAACCCGACATGTTAATGTTACTGAATTTAAAAGAATATATTTTAGAGCATGTCTGAAAGATTAATACTTTACAATCAGGGAGCCCATAATGCACATAATGCATTTTCATTGCACATAATGAAAAGCCAAAACGGTTCCTTTTTGGCAATTATACTAAATAAAAGTTGAGAAATTCAACTTTGTTGTCCAAAAGGTAGAGGATGGAACTAGAGGGACAGCCATACTGAACTTAATTCTTAAAAACAGAGAAGAAGTGATAGAAGGAGTTGAAACTGCAGAAACCTTGGTGGGAGTGAACCGTTTCATACTAGAATTCAACATAACACAAACACAAAGCAATAGAAATGTAATGCAAACCGAAGTCTGGATTTCTAAAAGAGCTGATGTTTTAATAAATAGGAAAACTTGGGAAAGATTCATTGAATGAAAAATCCTAAAGGGAAAACAAACTCAAGAATCTGGGAAAACTCTAAAATCAGTCATGATCTAATACGAATATGCCAGACCACGCAACCATAGCACGGACAAAGAAAAAGCACACATGCATCAATCCCAACGAATAAGGACACACCATCCAGCCTGCACTGTGCTGCACAAAGAGCTCATCTCTGGGCCAAATTGTTTAAAGGAAAAAAAAAAGTACAAAAAATGGGAAAGAGGACATACAACTAAGCAGAATATCAGAGATAGCCAAGAATATAAAGATGAAGTCAGCGAAAGCAAAGCGCTCAGAACGAAAAAAGACCTTGGCAACAAAAGTCAAAGATAATAAAAAAAAATTTCTATCCAATATATAAATAAACAAGGAAAAAAAATCAAGGAAACAATAGTCCACTAAAGAGAGAGATGGCCAAGGAAATAACAGCAACAGAGAGGAAAAGCAGGCACTGCTAACTCATTCTTTGCATCATTTTCTATGCCAAAGAAAACTATAGCTCAACGCACCAAAAACAACACTAATGTTAAAAGACAGACCAGAAATAAAATTTTAAAAACATTAGTTAAGAGAACATGTGTGCTGTATCTGCTGACACAACATTATTGGGCCTGATGGATTACATCCCAGAGTTTTAAAGGAGCCATTCAGAGGTCATCCAGAACCACTGCCACCATATCTTCAGAATCCTGGAGACACGGGGGAACTTCAAGAGGAACTGGAAAAGAGCTTGATGTGGTTCCCTTCTTCCAGAAAAGGAAAAAAAACGACACCAGGAATATCTACAGACCAATTCAGTAACGCTAACCATCAGAATACCTGGGTAAGATACTGGGAAAGATAATAAAAAAAAATCAGGCCCAACATGGTGAGAAACTCAAGTAACAGTAAAACTAGGCAGTCAGCACGGGTTTGTTAAAAACAGATCATGCCAAACCAATGCTTCAATAGTTTCATTCTTCAACATAGTGACTAAATAGTAGATCAGTGAAATACTTGTCGGACAAATATATTTAGAATTTCATAAGGCATTCGACAAAAGTAAGACCACACCTATTCTAGAAAAAAGTGCGAATAGCATAGCACACGCAAGCTAAATGCGGATTGCAACTGGCTGACAAACTGTACATCGAGTAGTCCTTAATGCGGTCTAACTCCTGCATGGAGAAAAGTAAAAGCAGCTGGGGCTACCAATCAAGGTTTCCATCTTCAGCCAGTACTTCTTCAATATCTTCATTAACGACTTCGATGAGGGAATAGAAGGGGGAACTTACCAATTTGCAGATGATACAAAGCTGGCAGAACATAGCTAAACCCCAAGAAATAGGCTCAAGATCCTAGATGGATCCTTGAACAGACTAGAAATCTGGGCGCGATCTAACAAAATGAGGAATTCCAATGTAGAGAAAAGTAAAGTCCTACACTTAGGCAAGAAAATCCAAAAGTACACATATAGACTGGGTGAAACCAGGCTCAGTAACAGTAACTGTGAGAGGGATCTTGGAGTTTTAGTGGACAACCAGCTAAATATGAGCAAGCAGTGTACAGCCGCTGCCAAAAAAGCTAATGCAATCGTAAGTTGCATTAACAGAGGGATACAATTGAGATCAAGTGAGGTACTAATACTACTCTATAAAACCTTAGTAAGACCACACCTAGAGTACTACATGCAATTTTGGTCACCACACTATAAAAGAAGATGTTGAGACTCTAGAAAAAGTACAGTGAAGAGCAACCAAGATGATTAGGGCACTGGAGACTAAAAGGAGACTAAAACATAGGAAGAACGGTTACAGGAACTGGGCATGGTTAGTCTAGTGAAGAGAAGGACCAGGGGAGACATAATAGCAGTCTTCCAATATCTGAGAGGCTGCCACAAAGAGGAAGGGGTCAAGCTATTTTCTAAAGCACCTGTAGGCCAAACAAGAAATAATGGATGGAAACTAAACAAGGTGAGATTTAACCTGGAAATAAGGAGAAATTTTCCGACAGTGAGAACAATCAACCAATGAAACAGCTTGCCCTGGGAAGTTGTGGGAGCGCCATCACGTGAGACTTTCAAGAAGAGATTGGACTGCCATTTGTCAGAAATGGTGTATGGTCTCCTGCTTGGGTGGGTTTTTGGACTAGATGACTTACAATGTCCCTTCCAATTCTGATTATCTGTTACTTAAGAAACATGTTATTAACTTAAAAACTGCAGTGATTCACTTTTCAACTGTGGCAAGAAAGGTCATAAAAGGGGGCAAAATTAACTTCATTTAGCACTTTTGGTTTTATCACTGCTGGCTTGCATCAGAAAATCAGATGTAAAAAATTGTAAAAATTAATCAGTAAATTGAAGAAGCTTCTTGAATGAGGGGCAAAATGTTTTCAAGGGTCAGAGTCCAGAAGCTGTTCAGAGAAAATACTTAAAAAATACTAATATTTCACAAACCGAAGAAATCAGAAATTAATATTTTTTAAAAATTATTTGTCAGATAAACCACTGCGAAAAAATTCAAAGCTAAATTACATTTTTCTTTGGATTGATGTATTTAACTAGAGGGAGAGTTGTATTGGCTAAAAATCAAACTAGTACCAAACAACAGCTTATAATTATGCCATTTTATTCATATTTTTATTTCTTAGCAATTTTAACCAGGCATTTGCTCACCTAATATCTCTAATTATCTACTTTTTGGATATGTGTTATCTACATTGTCTGTGTGTGTCCGTGTGCATGCACGTGTGCACATGCATGCATGTGAACTCCAATATTTGTTGTTTGTTTCTTCCTTTTACTATCTTTAATCATTTTTCCTGTTATGCAAACTTGCTCAAGAGAAGATTAATTTAATGACATTGCTTTGAAGAAACCTTTGGCATATGACATTTTTATTAGTACAAATTGCCCTGCCATTAATACTAGCCATATCAAAAAAGCTTAACTATTCTTTAGATGATAGTAATCATGTTACATGTGACACATACATGCAGAATGCTCATTATGATTAATCGATGAAATAAATTTGCAAATAAACGTATTGAGTGTTGAGGACATACCTGGCTGACAATATTCCAATAAGTTCTTTCCTATTTATCACTCGCTGCTGGTTATTTCTGTATTTGGGGTCATGAATGATTTCAGGAAAACTGAGAACCTAAATCAAATGAGTTAAAATACATTCAGGAACATAATGCCAATGAAAGTTCTAAGATTTAATGTAAGTGTATGATTTATTAAACTTTTTAATAAATAAAACCACACTGTTTAAAATATGTTTATATGTATGGTTATTATAAACATCATTTCTATATTTCATTCATTTAGTTATTTCAAATATTTCTACCATGACATTTCACTCTACATTTACAAAACTATTTTTTTGTGTCAAAGATGTCTAAAAATCTGTATATATCAATATTAATTATATTTGCCAGTGTGTTGATAATTTTGATTTACTATGTTTTTATTCTGGTAAGAATTTCAAGCAATATCAACTTCTTTAGCCTACAGTAGAAGTGGAACAAAAGACCATGTTTCTGAAGAAATGTAAAATGATATTGGTACATGCAGCCAATCTGCCACTAAGATATTTAGGTCAATTGCTAAATAATTAGCAGATTCTGCTTTCTTGCTTTCATAATTGTAAGAAAAAGAAATTAAACTTTAAATTAAAAGTAATACACTAAGAGTTTCACTAGGATGACAGAATAACCCAATTAACCTGAAATCAGCCATTTTCTCCTCCAAATATTGGGATTTAGATAGATTTCCAGGTGAACTTTTAATCCTAAATTATACAATTACGGTCACCACTAGAGTTTCTTGTGAAAATAATTTCTTTCACACTACAGTGCCTTTTAAAAAAACTGCTCATGATATTGTCACTTTTTGAACGAGTAATGGCACTTAGACTTCTTTACTACCCTACAGTGCTTTATCTGGATGGTTTACAATGTCAGCAAACTGCCCCAAAGAATCTGGGTCCTCCTTTTATAGATCTTGGAAGGATCAAAGACTGAGTCAACCTTGAGCTACATCAGGATTGAACATAAGGCTTTGGGTGGAGTTTGTTTGTAATATTGCATTCCACTGCATCACCAGAGTTCCTAGTAGTTAATCACTAATTGCTAGTAGGTCAGAAAAAACAGTTTATTTAAGTCAATTATTTTGTTTTCTGAGTATTATACCTTGCAAACAGTAGCAAACTGTTGATTATTTCCTGCTCCTACTACAATATATCCATCTTTTGTCCTGAAAGCCTAGAAAACAGAAAGACAGAACACACACATTAATATTTTTTTATCTTTCATGAACCATCAATTGGCTAAAAATCAATATTGGCTAAAAATAAATATTACATGTGCACTTTCATGTTTTTGCAGGTAATTCAATATTTACAAAATTTAATAATCTTAATATAAAGTATGAATGAAATTTTATGTCCTGGTTTATTCTTTTCTGAAATCATTACAAGCAATTCCTCCAACTATATATCAATTATTTAAATAACTTTTTGGATTTAGCTCCTATAAACAAAAATATTAAACAACTTTATTATTTTATGCCAATAAGATTATGCTACTTCAGTTTTAAAGATTTTCATCAGTGCTACAAATTATGCAGCTATACGTATAAAGATACTGAAATTTAGAGTTACCAAATGATGGTCCTGTTGAGGTAATTCCCTGTTAGGAGAATGAGTGCACACAGGGAGACGTGGTGAGAGTACTGTTGAATAACACACACAGCACACAGCTACACTGATATAGTAAAATGTAAGTTTTTTTACTTCCAGTAAAAGGTTAAGCAAACTCCAACAAGCAGTCCAAGTCATACATGTTATGGTTATAGCATTCAGTTATCAGTCCAGGGATATCCGATAATAAAGTCTAGTATCAAAAACAGTTCAGTAAAAGACTCACATCAAATTCAAGAATAACGATGATCAGTAACAGTCAATAGGGAAATGCAGGAACAGCAAAACTCTCAACAACAGGACAGAACAACCCAGGTTTCTGGCTGAATCTTATTGCCGTTTGAGGAACCACACCCAATTACAATTTTAGCATTCCCTTAAAGAGACAGTATTAAAATGTCTATCCTGGTT
>BHFT01015678.1:0-11285 GCA_004320025.1 Laticauda laticaudata
ACACACACACACACACACACACACACACACACACACACACACACACATATATATTAAGAATAAAACAAAGACTTATAATGAGGAGCAAAAATGGTATGGAGGTGGAATCATCTCCATTACTCCACCACTCACATGGGCTTAGATTTTTTCTGAAAGGTTATTCCAAAGCAGCCTTGTCCCTAAGACCTTTGAGCTAGGAATTGCTTTCAAGATCTAGAAGATAAGGGGGAAAAAAGATGGTTTCAAAGAATCTGAATCTCCTGTTGGCCAAAGAATAGTCTTGGATAATAGCATTCAGGGGTTGGAGGAAGGGAATGTGAAATTCCCTCAAAAGTCTCCAATGAAGACAACCTATCCTTGAAATTACTTGTTTAAAGCACAAACTGACTGATCACTGAAGCACATCAAATTGCACCCATGCCAGAATTGCCACAAACTATTGCCTGCTTAAAGGGAAAAATATAGGAGTGGCCAAAGACATTTAGCTGCTTTAAATATTGTGTAAGGACAAGATTATGGCAATATCAGGGCATAACAAAGAGGCTGTTGGGGCATGTTCATATTCTGGCTAAATCTATGTGGGGAAGGCCTTAGGATATGGTTGAGGAAACATCTAGAGCAAACTAGAAAAATATAGTGGTCATACACATTTTAATCTAGTGTGTGGTGGGATTCAAAATTGTTACTGCCGATTCTGTGGGTGTGGCTTGGTAAGTGTGGCAGGGGAAGGATACTGTAAAATCTCCATTCCCACCCTACTCCAGGGAAAAGATACTGTAAAATCTCCATTCCCTCTCCATTCCTGGAAGAAGGTTACTGCAAAAATCCCATTCCCTCCTCACCCCACTAACCTGCTTTATAGCTCCGTTCTCCTGTGCAGGGCAACAAAAGAAGACCCAGCCAATCAGCTGGGACTCAGGAGGCAGAGAATAGATGGGGGCAGGGCCAGCCAAAGTATTTGATGGTTCTCCAAACTACTCAAAATTTTTGCTACCGGTTCTCCAGAACTGGTCAGAACCTGCTGAATACCACCTCTGGTCTGGAAAACCCAGTACACATAGTTAATCTATGACTAAATCTGTTGTGTAAAATCCAGTCAACTAAGTAAATTATAGTTTATGTGTCCCCTATATTGAAAAGTGTTACTGAGAAAGCCCACATCAATAGATAGGAATATAACAGCTGGTAAGATCTGGTCTACTTTTTGGACACATTTCATGACTATATAGCTATTGCAAAAAATCTATAATGCTGGAAAGAATGGAAAAAAGGGAAAAAGAGGACAACCACCAACAAGATAGATTAACTTGATTATCACAGTGTTTGGAGCATTACTAGAAGACCTGAAGGGTCAGATCAGAAATAAATCAACCTGAAGAAGTTCTATCTATGTGATTGCTTAGAGTCAAAATCAACTTGATGACAAAATCTATCAATCAAAATCTCACCTTAGATTAGGATGTGTAAAGAGATTTAAATCCAACCCAAAGGCATGCAAAAGGGGAAAGGAAGAAACAACCTGACTTGGAGAAGCAATTACATAATCAATACATTGCAAGAGATGTGAGGAAGAAACTCAAAATAACCCCACTTTGATTTTGTGTAATACGAGAGGATCCAGGATAAAATTCAAGAGTCTGTTATTCCATGGCAGAGTATTCCTGGAAGCCCAACTGTCTGTTTCTGAACCTGGTCTCCCTCAAAGGCTGACAGCTTGCCATAGATCTCAATGAATGGGTTGGATGAGATTAGTTCTGCTGAACCAAATTCTCACTGATATAAAACATTATTAGTTTATCAGAATATATAATACAAAAAATAATAATAATGGGAAATTAGCAGAGGAAAAAGGGGGAAAGGAGAACATATGTGGTAGGAGACTTCCACCTCTTTTTTGCACAGTAGAAGATAATAACACCACAGCCTCAACTTTTTTATTTTTAGATAATAATAAATACTAGCCATTTCTATAACAGCAAACCCATCTAATCAGCAAATCAGTTCATTTTTTTTCATCACAAACACAAAATCCAGAAGCAATTTCCCAATGGGAACAAGATTAGATATGTTCTTTTCCTAGAATAGAACAATCAGTTTAACCATCTCTCCTTTTTTCCCTTGCTGTGAGAAAATATATAATCTATCTATCTATCTATCTATCTATCTATCTATCTATCTATCTATCTATCTATCTATCTATCTATCTATCTATATTGTGCTTATTAACCTTTATAAACTATCATTAATTATATTAACAAAATTTACTAACTTTCTTAGATTCTTTAACCTTGAAAGGGAACTCAACCACCACAATCTTTTTTTTTTGAGCTGAATTCTTCAGGCAACAGCCAGCAAAATGGAGAAGACTTACTGAAATGGTGAAACTAATTTGAAAGAAATATGAGACCATTTCAGGCTAACAATATATCAGTTGTAATTTCAAGTAGGCTTGTAATCAACAGCTCTGTTTACATTTACCTGAAGCCTAGTAGATGATGGTGAGTGAGGTATCCACTCCTATAGGCCATTGTGACCTGGTTTATGAAATTCTCTGTGAACAAAGTCTCTCTCATCACTTTGCACTAGATACCACACGGACAGAGCTTTATGAGAAGACTGGAGTGAAATCTGTCTAGGAAATATTGGTTTTGCTGAATCTGAAGAAGTGATTGGATTCTGTGAAGTAAGAGCACTGAGAGGTCCTTAGTGGTCACTGAGCTTAGTGTTAACTCGTAAAACATTCCTATGACTGTTTTTGGGTCCTATGACTGTTTGGGGGGAAGGAATTCTGAAGGAGTAGTATGGCATTTTAAAACCAGAAGTACATTCCACACTTATATTGCAAAGATTGTAGCTAAGCTACCAGATCATCTGCCCACAAAAATCCTTCATTGGAGAATGTGACTGATGACACTAAAGCCCGTGAAGGTGCTTCATTGGAGATTTTGATTTATGATACCCCCAGGGGGAAGGGGGGAAACAGGGTCACAGGTGATTGCAAATTACATATGCCAAGAGTTGGCTTCATTTAAGTTAATGCTGACATCTTAATAAATGTTTTGAATTCTTTTGAAGCTTGGCTCATGATTTAATCAGGGCAATCGCCGGGAACTCTGACACTTGTTTTCTTGCAGACATTTCATTGCATTCTTCTTAGTGAGGATTCAGACTAGAACTGAAACAGTACTGGTATTCTGATTATTGGGATAGCTCAACTATGATATTGTTATGGGTTTCTGCAAAGGCTGAAGCTTGGAAGCTCCTAGGTGGACAGATACACTCAATAGTAATGGGGAAATAATGCTTTGACCCATGCTTAACCAGTCTCCCTTCCTAAATTAAACAGAGGATTCTTGGATATGCTGAAGAAAAATTGCCATACTGTTGTACTTCAAGATTTCAGTGCAGCCTTTATCAACTAACTCATATTTTGCCCCATTCATTCTTCAATGTGAAGACCAAACTCTGTGGATTAATAACGATCTGTTAAGGAGAAATTTCCTGCTCGAAAAATAGATTATTTCTTTTCAAAGATCATGGAAGAATATAAATGTCTGTGTAAATTTCACTATGAAACCCAAAGTGCAGGACATTGTTCAGTAGTTCAAAGACCTATATATCTTAAAATCAGTGTAGAGGTGCTTCTAATGAATAATGGGAGAGAGAGTGTGGAACTTAACTTTCTTTTCTCCTCTCTTAATATTAAAAAAAACAGCTATTAAAAATTACGTCTACTACCCTACTGGAAACTCACCATATCTACTGATGAGAGTTGAATTTTCTCTGAAAAAACTAAAAAAGGAAAAAGTAGGAGACTGAAAATAATTTCATTTCTTTATGTATTCTTCATTCTGACAATGCACTGTTTCTTTTTGTGTTAATGGGAATGGTCTGTTCCTCTATCTGTCTCAATATTAAATTAAATAAAAGCTACAATCTAATATTTATTTTATCTCATTTCAAATGTATAATATTTGTATACTAAATAGGGTGGTATTGTGTTGCCTCTTGCTGAGGGTATCCTTTTTCTTATTATCTTTTTGTTCTTCAAAATTGAAGTGAAATCCCATTTACTCTCAGAGACCTCTGAAAGAACTATTAGTTTTCCTACCACCACAAACCCTTTTTTTATTTCGAGGTTATTATGTTTTTCTCCTTTATTTTATTTTTTTTTCATAAAGTATATCTGAGTAAGTGACATGTCAGGATGAAATAGGCTGGCATGGTCACTTAGATAACAATTAAACAAAGAAATCAATTAACTTGTATTGAATAGATTAAAATGAATAAAACAAGTTCACATAATGTTACAAAAATGTTAAAATGAATAAAACAAGTTTGCATAAACTTTATTTGACCTCCTTGACTTATAATCACAACTGAGATCAGAACTTCTGTGGCTCAGTTATGCAGTTATTAAGTGAATTATCACATGACCAGGACTGATTTTACAACCTTTTTTTGCCATGGCCGTTAAGCAAATCTGGCTTCCCCCATTGACTATGCTTGTTGGAGCTTCCTGGGAAGATCACAAAGGGAGATGATGGGATGCCTCAACCATCATAAATACATGTCAGTTGCTAAGCACCCAAACACAATCACGTGATTGTGAATAGTCTTAAGTGTGAGGAACAGTTATAAGTCATTTTACTTCAGTGCTATTGTAACTTTGAACGTCACCAAATGAATGGCTACAAATTGATTATCTTTATATTCATAACCCTGTCTCTCTGACAGATGGAGTTAATATAAACTAAGACTCGGAGCGTCCCTCCAAACTGTTGTTCCATTCACATCTCCCTACATTGATGGCAGCTAAAGCCAATGGCTGGTGGCTCATGTAGTTAAGACACTGAGTCAGGATAGCATCAAGAGATCAACAGCGGCAGTTCAAAATCTGAGAATGTGAACCCCATGACAGAATGAGCTCCCATCAATTTGCCCCAGCTGGGTCTATGACAATTCTCCACAGCAAACTCATCATGGCCAACTTGTTATGGTCAAGTTGCCATGGCCAACTCTATGGGACAACTTGCCACAGCCTACTTGCCACGGGACAACTCACTGCAGGACAAGAGTTACACTAATATCAAAGAAATAATGGGAAAGGATCATTAAAGAAAGGATGGATGCAAAAGGAGGGACAGAATAAAATGTGAATGGCAAAAATTATTATTTTTTAAATTTTAAATAATTAAATAGAATTGTTAAATTGTCCCGTGGCAAGTTGGCTGTGGTGAACTGTTCTTCAGCAAGTTGGACAAGGTGAGTTGGCTGCAGCAAGCTGTCCCATTCCAGCTCCTGCCAACCTAGCAGTTTGAAAGCATGCAAATATAAATAGATGCACCATGGAGATGCACTTGTCATGCCCCTGGTGGAGACTGACTCTGAGGCAAAGGAGGAACAGCCAACCTGGAGTGGAAGTATGGCTCCAGAGGTTGTGGAGGAGGCTGGGGAAGGGCAGAGACCAGCTGAGCAGTCAGAGGACCCAGGACCCAGGCCCATCCCCTCTCCATCCTAGGGCACGCAGGGAGGAAAGGATAAGGGAGAGACATGGTCTACTTGGGAGGAGAGGGCCTTGATCCTCTTCATGAACTGCAGCTGTGAAAACTGAATAAGAGGACAGACATGCGTATGGGTAAGTGCTGGAAATAAAGCATGGAAATATCTTTAGTTTATGGTTCCTCTTTGAGTTTGGCGTTCTTCCCAGTGTCTGTTCTGTTATCTGTGGACATCCTTCAAATCTTGCCTGGTTTGTGTTGTTTTTTTCCCTCCTTCTTGTAACTGCTTGTGTGGGAGTTTTTTGTCTTCCGGCAAGGATATTTGGAGCTTGGAAGGGCTTCACCTGTTTTTTGTGATTGTGTTTATTTTGTATTCCCACCCTGGGTCATCACACACCCTTTGGCAATGGTGATGCCAGCTAATCTTTTCAACCCAGTAGCATCTTCGTAGATGCTTCCAACATAAAATAATAGTAGCTGAAACCAGTCCAGTCCAGTTCAAAAGATTCAGCTGAACATAACTCCATTCTGACAGTCATAAATTATTCCTACAAATATTATTTAAGAATATAAGTTCATTAAGGGTGCACACATATCAATTCATCATGTTCATTGTCTCTCATTATTATATCATTATTTTTCTTTCAAAACTCCTAACCTCAACATCTTCTGGTAGAGTTGTTTGATGGGTAAAACTGCTGATGTTTTGAACGGCATGCATTGCTAGGTAAAGCAAGAAATATGGTGGACCACCAAGCCAGATTTGTAATACAGTTCATCAAATATTTGATTAAATTGATCAAGACAGAAGATTTATGGACATTTTGGTGGGTTGCATTCAGTTTGGTAAGTCTTAAGCAATCAAGATGAAATTCTGACTCAGTAGTCTCTGACACAACATGTGCAAAGCAGTGGTGGGATTCAAAATATTTTATTACCGGTTCAGTGGGCATGGCATGGCATGGTTTGGTGGGCATGGCAGGGGAAGGATACTATAAAATCTCCATTCCCCCCTCACTCCAGGGGAAGGATATTACAAAATCCCATTCCCTCCCCACCCCACTAACCTGCTTTCCAGCTCTGTTCTCCTATGCAGGACAACAAAAGAAGACCCAGCCAATCAGCTGGGACTTGGAAGGCAGACAATAGATGGGGGTGGGGCCAATCAGAAGTGGTATTTGCTGCTTCTCCAAACTCAAAATTTCCACTACCGGTTCTCCAGAACTGGTCAGAACCTGCTGAATACCACCTCTGGTGCAAAGAAAGAAAAGGAAATCCATATTGCATTGGAAAGACCAGCTGCCTTTGTCTCTCTAACTCATATTCAAGTAAATAGTCCTGTCCCTCAATCCATACCTCAAAGCCTCTCCCCTTATGCCTTAGAAGGGAAGAACCTGATGGAAGGTTCTTTAATCTGAGGATTTCCCAATATTGTTTGTCCTCACCAATATACTTATTATGAGGAAAGTAGAGTTCATCTTGACTTTTGGTGGATGCTCCAGGGCTTAGTCTTGGACCACTTTAATGTTTTACATTCTGTATGGTTGCAGCCATAACTAACTTTGAAAACTGAAGCTTTTAAATGGTTTTCCTAGCTTGTTTTGTCCTCCATTTTTTTCCTTGTGCGTCATGATTTTTAGATGGCATATCTGGAGATTGTCTTTTTAAGATTTATATTTGTAAAACACATTGATTCCCCCCCCCCTTTTGACTCAATATAAATCCTTCACCTAAAATTCCTAAGCAAAAAATCTATTCAGGAAATAAAAAATAACAATAACAACGTTTCAATTGGGCCAAATGTTTTATGCTACTTATCAATCTGATCTTCCTCCCACCCCCTTCTGTTCATGACAATAAGGAAAAAATAGAGTAGCAAGGAAGCCACCTGAAAAGGACACTGGAGATGACCTTGCATTCTCTTTTACATGTGTGTCTCCCAATCCAGTTCAAGCCATGAAAAGGTGCTGAGGCTTTGCCCTTCTACTAGGAAGTGAAGAAATTTCTTTATCTGACTGAACTGGCTTCGGATGTCTACTGTGGTATAAGGAAGTAAATGAGTGAGACTTCTTCAAGGCTTTTAAGGGTAACTCAATCCATTGTAGTAAATGATACACTTATGCAGTGCTTCAGGTTAGAAGACTAAGAGATGCTTGGAATGTCACAAAGGTATTCACACAGCCCCAGCTGCAATTTTTGTTTTTGTTTTGCACAGTTGTGTCTGTTACTGGAATTTTACCTTTTGAAGCTACTGAATAATCCCAGGGAAGAATACATTTGGTTTAAAGAGATGTAGGCCACTAGCATTCATGCTCCAAATCTATTTTTTTGTTGTTGTTTTCTAATCCAAAGTGCTGCACACACCCCAAATAAAAATGCCAACATTGACTGTAAAATCTGAATCAGATAAATGAAGAAGTCGAAGAAATTCTTTAGAGGTGGTATGCAAAATGTGTTATCTTCTGGCATGAGCTTTGTTGCAGCTGCATCAACATTAAATTCCCCACTTCTGCTTCTGGTGCTGGCTACAAATATTTTTTTTCTCTGCCATTCATTCTCCTAGTTTTACTTTTTCACTCAATTTTCCTCTTTAGGCCTCCTCCTTAGATCCTCATTTCCAGTCTTCATTTCTTAGGCTTTCCTAGACAATTGTTTATTAGACCATAAGAAGACTTGAATTATTACTTATTTTCCAGTCTCTTCTATCTAACCTAAGGCAGACAAATGTCATTTGTGTGTTCTACACAATCCAGCCAATTTTTAGCAGAAATCTTCATCACTACTAGTATAAAATCCCCCAGAGCATCAAAGAAGAACCAGGGATGACATGATAGTAGTAATCTAATATTTCAGGGGCTGTCGCAAAGAAGTTTTCCAAAGCACTACAAAGCAAGGCAAGAAACAATGGATGGAAATTAATCAAGGAGAGAAGCAACCTAGAACTAAGAAGAAAATTGTTTACAGTGAGAACAATTAATCAATGGAACAGCTTGCTTTCAGTTGGCTTTGGGTGCTCCATCACTGGAGGATTTTAAGAAGAGACTGGACAGCCACTTGTTTGGATTGATATAGAGTTTCCTGCTTGATCAGGAGGTTGGACTAGAGCATCTTCAAGGTCCCTTCCAATTCTGTCATTCTGTTCTGTTCATCATCCTGGTTTTTCCACATCTTGAGTTCCAAGTGTCATTTCCAGATAACGGCTCTATTGGTGAGCTAGTGGTCTTGTAGGAAAACTTTGCAGCTTTCTGAGACAACCATGATTACTGATTGGCAAATCAAAAGGAAAGTAATTGATGCAGTCAATGCCAAGGGTGATCTGTGCTCAGAATGCCATGCTAGGAAGATAACGGCATGCTCTGATTTTTAACACACTGAGGTTAAAAATTGCCTTAGGTAGGAGAGATGGCCAAAGGGATACTAGAACAAAAGTTGGGTCAGGCCATACTTGTAAAGTTGGGTCAAAATACCAGAGATGGAAACAAAAGTTCATAAAAATTGCAGGGAAAATCAAGTATGAATATTATTCTTTGAATAACCTCCTAAATCTGAAGCCTATATTGAATCTGTAGTTTGAAAAGAAAACAAAAAGATGGCAACTCTGCAATGCTAACTAATTGACACAAATTAAGCACCGTGGTGCAAATTAATATCACTTTGTCAAAGGATTATGGCAGAAATGCTGTGTTCACACTGCATTTTAAACTATGCCAAAATGGAATGATCTTAACATTGTTTCACTTTATCCTTGTCAAGGGACCAGAATCTGTGGTGGCAATTAATACAGGCTGTTAGCACTTTTCACACTTTCAATGACTACTTGAGGGGGGCAGGTCACAAGCTTTGCGATTCCAGATACTATCTGCATAGATTCAGCCATTATTTCTGAAACAACGTCTTTACATTAATCACTATTTAAAGTTTTATTTAAAAACCACCCTCTGTCCCAAGATACCCACACAATTTTTTTCTACAAAGGTCCCAAACTGCAGCATTAACAGAATAATAGAGTTGAAAGTGACCTTGGCTCAACCCCCTGCTCCAACAGGAAATTGTATAACATTTCAGACAAGTGGTTGCCCAAGCTCTTCTTAAAAACCTCCGGTGTTGGAGCCTCCACAACTGCTGCAGGCAATTCGTTCCACAGATTAATTATTCTAACTTTTCCAAAGCAGCAGAAGGCAAGGCAAGAAATAATGGATGGAAACAGGGGTGGGATTCAAAAGTTTTAGCAATGGGTTCTCTGCCTAGTTGCTGGGTGGGTGTGGCCATGGTGGGTGTGGCCTAGCCAGCCTTCTGCACTATGGCCAGGGAGGGGCATTTTTGCCCTCCTTGGGCTCTGGAGGCTTTCCTCCAGACTCTGGAAGGGCGAAAATGGCCTCCCCAGGTTTTGGAGGGTCTCTGAAAGCCAAACTTCCTCCCAAACTTCCGGGAGGCCCATTTTTCATCCTCCCCAAGCCTCTGTGCACATCCTGCACTTACCAGTATCCAAAACGGGCTAGGTGTTGACTCCTGGGAGGGGCGGGTGGGATGGGTGGGGCCAGCCAGGAGTGGGATTTGGGGGGGGGGTTCTCTGAACTGCACAGTATCTTAGCTAGAGGATCTCCCAAACCCCTGCAAACCCCCAGCAGCCCACCCCTGGATGGAAATTAATCAAGGAGAGAAGCTACCGAGAACTAAGAAGATATTTCCTAATGGTGAGAACAACTGATCAGTGGAATGTCTTGCCTTCATAGATTTTGGGTGATTCATGACTGAAGGCTTTTAAGAAGAGATAAAGGGTCTCCTGCTTGAGCAGAGGTAGGACTAGGTCCCTTCCAACTCTATTATTATTCTGTATCCTGATTACTGGACAACATGTAACTATTTATAAATGGTAGAACTTTTCACCAACTGGAAGTGACCATTTTTGCATCTTTGTTAACTTCTAAACTGGAGGAACTCACTATGCAATCTATCTGGACTCTGTTATAATGGTGAGTAATGCACTGTTGGAAGAGCTGAAAGACAAAGTTAGGGAAAGATCCTCATGGAGAAAATCTATCTATGTGGATACTAAGACTCAACAGCAATTTGATAGCATACAATCAATCAACCAACTGGTAATTCAGTTGAGACTCCAGGATGATAGATCACTAGATCCAGAATACCGTTGCCTAGGGTCAGTTGTTTCCTGCAAAACAGATGAAATTCTGTATCAAGTGTTACTTCTAAAGTGACAGAAAAATATATCTCTGTCCAGCATGAAATTCTTTAATTCTTTGACACTGAGTTTCTCCATCCTTCAGACAGAATTGATTTTATGAGATTCCACTCTGAAGTTTATGAGTTCTTAAATGAGACTCATCTGATACAATTAATAAAGAAAGGCCATATGAATTAGAGTTATCTAGAATGTACAGTATTTAGATGTACTTTGATCATACAATGATATGCACTTAGGATCAGTTTAGAAACTGGGGTACAGGCCAGTATAAGTGGATACAGTCCTACTTCCTATTCTTCCATGATGAATACTAAACTTGGACAAGAAAAATTCAGATTCAGATAAATATTCTTTCTTTTTTCCCCTGTCATTGTAAAAGTAATCAGGGAGAAAATTTATTTTGTTTACTTTTTTTAAATTTTACTTCCTCCATAAATTAAGATTGTACACATAACACAATTAGAACTTAGTCCTATAAAAAGTTTTTTGTCACAGTATATGTGTATATGTATGCAGATGAATGTTGGTGTATCTTTTAATTTTTCCTCCTCCTCCTCCTCCTCCTCCTCCTCCTCCTCCTC
>BHFT01015678.1:11304-44783 GCA_004320025.1 Laticauda laticaudata
CCTCCTCCTCCTCCTCCTCTTACATTTTCTCTTTTTGTGACTTATCAAACCAGAACCATATACAGTATTATCCTGCTCAAACCCCCAAAATTGCTGTATTTACTTAGTTTCAAGTTACATTTTTTTCAAGGTCACATCTTAGTTAGCTGCATTTATTTTTGCATACCAACAGTCATGCTGATGCTAAATACAGTATAAGCTAAAGCCCCTGTCACACTGCAGCAACGGATGGAAAGAGGATGTAAAATGGAGAAAAACACTTACCATCCGTTGGTTAACGCAGTGCTTCCGTCTGTACTCACTGCCTCCATTTTGCTTCCTCTCTATCCGTCCAACATCCGTCTATTGACATTTCATCCGCTCAAAAGGTTTTGAGCTGCTCAAAACTTTTGAGCGGAAAATGTATCCAATGCATCCATTCTGCATCTGCTAGGCATACGGGGGACATCCGTTCTGCATCCGTTGTCATCCGTTATGCATCCGCTATATCCGCTAGGCATCCGCTGTGCATCTGCACAACTCAAATCCGCTCCAGCGGTAAACGGACGCAGGGAGGAAGCGGAATGGACGCAGAACGGACGTGCAGCATTAATAGCATGGACGGAGAAAGGATGAAAGCGGATGCAGCATGCAAAGAAAGCATTTAAAACAGAAAAAACGTTTGCAGAGGGGACCTATCTTGGATATTAAGGATGTCTAGAGGATGCCTAGAGGATGCAAAAGGATGCTTCCATTCCGCATCCGCTTTCCATCCACTCTGCGTCCTCCCCGCATCCGTTCCTTTCCGTGTTATCCACTCTGTTTATGCAAATTTTTGCCTCTTTTGAGAGCGGATAACAACGGATGGATCATTTTTCTCGTCTGCTGTGTCCTTTTTACAAACGTTTTGCATCCGTTGGGCAGTGTGACAGGGCCTTAAGAATAAGGTCTACAAATCCTTCTACTGTTATCATTTGTAACCAACTTACAGAATTTTGGGCATCATGCAACAAGCACAATAATTAAAAAAGTGACTGGATATTGTTTCTACTAAATGAACAGTTGGATGATTCAATGGGGTAAAACACATTTCATTGCTACTAAAGTACTATTTCTTTAAAGAAAAAAAAGATATGTTGGAATATATTGCAATCGTATAGAAGGATGGAGCTAAGTTGCTATTTCTGTTCCATTTGCCGATATCTGGGATAACATCCTGTGTGTAATCAAACATGATTACGTTGAAGTGTCACAGCTCATATTCTGCTGAGAGGCTGTTCCAGGAAGGATAAGAAGTTACTAATTCTGAATAATTTCTTCTCAAAGATATTATTCTTGTAAAAATATGGGAAACTGAAGCCCCACAGGAAATACAGGATATCTGTGTTCCTTTGTATGATCTTCTGGGAGGCAAAATATGACTGACATGTTTTGAATGACGAATCTACAGGTTTAATTAAAAAGAAGAACTTCTATTCTGCCGATTCATTTGAAGTCTCTTTGCTAATTCTGTGATGCTCAAAATGTTGGTATTTTCTAAGAATGGGATGCTTTGTGCAAAATGAAAAGGCAATGTTAGACCTTTCAAAGCAAACTAAGACCAGCTTCATATGTGTTAGAAGATTTAATGACATATACGTCATCAATCAATACCATGAACTGAGAAAGGATTGTTTTCTAGAATTTCTGGATTTTGAGGGTCCCAAATTTTCTAGCCAGGGCCATTGTACAACAGGATGGGGGTGACTTCAATCTTTGAAACACTTCATGACATAAGACTGGGTTATCTAAGTGACTACCTCTCCCTAATTACACCAGCCCTACCCATAAATTCTGGCAGAGAAGCCATGCTGCAAGTACCATTAACTAGGATTGTAGATTTGGTGGGTCTCAAGTGATGATCTTACTTTAGTATGGCACCCAGTTTATGGAACATTCTCCCTTTCCCCAAATTAGATTAGCACTATCCCTCTTCATGTTCCAGAAGTCAAGAAGATCTGGTTATGTCATCAAATCTGGGAGCTCTATGGGACTGGAAACTTGGACAGTCTAATTTTCTGTTTGCCTACAATTTGTTTATTTTGATTTTAATAGTATTTACATTTTGATATTGATTCTTATATTTTATAATGTTTATATGTGTGTTGCTTTATTAGATTGCTGTACACCACCCAGAGTTGCTTTTCATGACATGGACAGCCATGCAAAGTTGATCACTCAATAAATAAAGCAAAAACAAGCACAGTAAAGCAGTAGCATGAATATATATTCCAAGCATTAATGCAATATAAATTAAGCTCTAAGTTCAAAAGTCTTGCTTTAATCCTTTGGCTTTAATCCATGAGTGAGAGACTCATTGAGTTACAGGATTCAGGCTGGTAGAAATGATTTGATTCTATTCAAACAGATGTTCTAATTTCATCCAACAATCTGAATGTATGCATCACATGATTGAATTGGGGCAGTTCAACTCAGATTTCTGAATCAGTTCAGAAAAAAAATCAATTCTGTACATGTCAGAATGTCCAAATTGTTTTAGGGGACAATTTTAGGGCTTTGAAGTCTATTCAGAGATTCAATTCAACTGCATTTATATTGAATTTCAGAACCACGTATTAACAGGTGCCTTAATTTACTGCCTGGATTGAGCTGGTCCAATTTACCTCTAGAGAATTAACAATTGGATTCCCCTGTGGAAATGTGGACATTTCCTTCCAGGTTCACATATAAATAGGATTGAACTTCATTTGCTATTTCCTGAACATTTCCTCTCACTACATTAGATCAGTTATTCTCTGAACTATTGCACCACCGACCCATCAGAGCAGGGAATGCTGCGGGTCCCATCTCCAAGGGAGATACATCTGGTGGGACCCAAAAGAAAGGCCTTCTCTGTGGTGGCTCCCTCTCTCTGGAAATTCATTCCCTCAGAGATTAGAATGGCTCCCACTTTAATACTCTTCTGGAAGGCACTGAAGACTTGGTTCTGCCAGTGGGCCTGGAGAACCCAGAGCAGGATGGAGCCCATCAAATGACTAGTATGATCTGCTGTTGTTGGGGCATGGGGTGGTAGTTGGGGGGTTATTTTTTTTAATTTTTCCCACAGATTTTGTTCTACTGTACTTTATTAATTTTTTTTGATTCTTTTTGTTAGTTTTTATTGTTTCTCTTTTAAACATGGTTTTACATTCTGCAAGCCACCTCATGGGTGAATAGGCAGCAATATAAATTCAATAAATAATTAAATTAACAACAACAACAACAATAATCATAACAATAAACTACCTGAGATGAACCTAGTCTTGTCTACCTTTCTTTATTTTTCAGTTTGTAGAGTTCCTAAAAATGATTATGGATATGAGAAAAAGCTTTCCAATTGCATTAATTTTTTAAAACATATGTTTAAAAAAGTATATAGAAACATAAAATAGACAAACTAATATTGAAAAATTAGCATTCAGAAGTTGAGAAAAAAATGTTAAACATTGGACTGGAGTTCTACTAATCTCCTTATTCCTAAATTGAAGGATAGAAATTAATTTTCCTCCTTCATTCTTGAAACGCTTTAGAAGTTCTTTTATTAATGTTTTTAGTTCACCAAGATCGCCCAGCATACTGGATATTTTCTTTCTCTTTCTATATTTCTTCACGACTTTGCTGCATCTCCATGTTATTCTGAAAAGGTCCTATGGGAAGAATTGATTACTGCATTTTTCTTTGTGCTTTAATTGAGGTGGGGGAGTTAGGAGAGGTTGCAGACAATCCAGCGAGACCATTGTTCAGTGAAAAATAAGAGATGAATTTACCTTTTACAATTCTTCAAATAATTTCCCAATTGTCCCTGAACCATACTTAGGCAAGGTGCTCGAACAAGAAGCTATTAATTCAAAAAGCTGCAGAAAAGACAGAAGATTTCATTATTGTGTGCAGATGAGATCTGCATGTCACATTAGATAAGTGTTTTCTTATATGTATCCATGTATTCATAACTATGTTTTTACTTATACCTATTATCTTATAAGCAATTGACAAAAATAAATAAATAAAATAAAAAAGTGCCCTCAAACACAAATTCCATTATGGTGTCTTGAATATGAATACGTAGAGTTCACTATCATCTGTTTTTCGTAGTTCTCAGCAAATATGCTGAAATGTATGAAGCAATATCTCTTTGGAAAAATGTATTTTTTAAAAGAATGCTTGGAAGGTGGTAAAAATCAGTGTTATAAAGTATACCGTGTGTATATTAGAAGTAGTTAAAACAATAGATAGATAGATAGATAGATAGATAGATAGATAGATAGATAGATAGATAGATAGATAGATAGATAGATGTTTTCTTAAGTTTTCGTGGGTACTTACATGTATGGCATTCAGCTTTGTTCGGGTATTTTCCCACGTCATTATAGTTGTGCTTTTAAAGTTGTAGCAATGTTTCTTCAGAATCTCATCTGCCATCATCAGGCTGACTCACAGACGAACTCAATACAGAAGCCTGATGATGGCAGATGAGATTCTGCTGAAACGTTGCTACAATTTTAAAAGCACAACTATAATGACATGGGGAAATACCCGAACAAAGCTGAATGCCATGAAACCTGAATGATGCAGGTCTTGCTTGGCGTGTTCGGGTCTTTTCCCGTGTAAGATTGAGATGGGAAAAGACCTGAACATGCCAAGACTTGCATATCTGTACCCGTGAAAATCTATGAATACATGTGTGTATGTGTGTGTGTATGTATATGTATATGTATAATCTATATGTATATGATGTATATGTATATGTATGTATATATACAAAGCTAGAAAAGACCATTGTATCTCCCCTTTGAGCTTTTGCTTTGTTTTATGTTTCATTGTATATACAGGTGAGTTTGATCCCAGCTAGAGGCAGATATTTCTCTCTCTGGGCGCACTGAGAATATATGTGCTGAACAAAACTCCGCATTGGCGACAGGAAGGGCATCTGGCCATTAAAACACTCTGCTAACTCCATTCAGTTGCCCAGATTCCACCCCGCAAAAGATTATGGGTTTGTTAAATGAAAATGAAGATGATACATGAACCTACAAATAGTCCTTGACTTATGACCACAATTGAGCCCAAAATTGCTAAGCGAGATAGCTGTTAATTGAATTTTGTGCCATTTTACAACACTTCTTGCCACAGTTTTTAAATGAATCAAAATGAATCACTGCAATTTTTAAGGTAGTAACACCGTTGTTAAATAAATTTGGTTTCTCTACAGTCTTTGCTTGTCAGAAGGTCGCAAAAGGTGATCATATGATCCTGGGACACTGCAACCATCATAAATATGTGTCAATTGCCAAGAATCTGAATTTTGACCATGGTGATGCTGCAATGGTCATAAGTATGAAAAACAGTCACAAGTTATTTTTTCAGTGCTGTTCAGACATGTTTATGTATATGAATACAGACACATCTTTATGTATATGTGGACACACACATATTATGACTGCCTTTTGTTGATCAGTCTATCTGTCCATCCATCCATTCATCCATCCATCCATCCATCTATCTATCTATCTATCTATCTATCTATCTATCTATCTATCTATCCGCATGCAAAAAATCCATAGCTTAGTAGAAAAGGTATTCAAAATAACCAATTTAGGGGAATTACTAATTAAAATTCAAAGCAGAAGATTGATACACAGATGGAGGCAGAAAGTGGTTTTTAATTGAACACATATGAAATTAGCATGGCCTGGAATTAGATGTATCCATATTTCCTTACAATAAATCATGATTACTTGGTAGATGCTTCACAATATTGGGAGCCAGCGGATAATACATTTATGCAAAATCTGATAGTAAGACTGAAATGTACCTACAACCAAGACCTTGAAATATTACCTGTCATCCTTCAGATATTAAATATTTGACAAATAGTATTTCATGTTAGTATTCTTAATTTCTAGTAATAATTTGGCATGTTTACATTGCTTGTTTTCAGCTTTAAAAATAAGCATTGAAGGGAACAGAAAATAAGTAAAAAGAAAAGTAAAAAAAACCATTAAAATTATACATAAAGATTCTTTGGTCCATGGGTTTTAAAAATTTGTGAATTCAAGTTCATTGCTTAATGAATAGTATACTTATCACAAATGGTATCCTGATTTTCTTAAACCTACAATCAATATTTCCATCATGGAAGAACATGAGCTATGAATTGCCTTTTTAACAGTAAGATGAAAATAAGATCTTGATTCATATCTGCTTCAGCAAATGATTAGCAGATGAGTAACAAATTTTCAATAGTATAGATTTAAAAATTGCAAAAACAGTTCTACATCCCTAGCCAACATTAATCTGGGTATTCCTCTTTGAATCATTTAGCCTGTTTAAAAAGTAGGATGAGAAAATTTCCCCAATTTTATTCTAAGAATTTTTGATTGGCTTGAACTGAACTCATGTTCAGCTCTGTGTCTCTTTTGGTTTAAAATACTGTTCAGATAAGTACATGCAGTTTATTGCATTAATAATTTTCCATACTGATTTTGCTCACAAATTGTCATGGTATAGCTGCACTGATGGCTATTCTTTTAAAAGAAATATTTTAATTTGACCACATGATCTCATCAGGTGTGCTTTGGAAATGAATTATAAATAAACGTGAATTGTTTACATCTCTGGCAAGTGTGATGATTTTCTCAAGCTCCTTTGAAAAATAGCATTTCTATTTATATTGTAATGCATTTCTATCAGTAAAGAAATAAACTCCATTCGTCAGCTACAAATGGATCCACCCTTGATGCAGACGGATCTTGTATTGAAGAGGCCCTCAAATACTTGCTGGAAGAGGAAAGAATATGGAAAATGAAAGAAGAGAAAATTAAGATGGTTGCATTTTTGGCAGAATAATTGCTTTGCCTTTGTTTGGGGCATATGAATTGTATAAGTGAATATACCTTAAAGCATCCCTGTGGAAATCCGTTGCATTATTGAAAAAGACAATTGTATCATTTATTTATCCCTAGCATTTACTAATTCCTAATATTTTTGTACCATACTATACCAACTGATTCTGAATGGTGGAGAACATTAAAGTTAAGCAAAAATTCTGTGGAGATTCTCAGTCATCCAGGTAATCGTTGTCTATTTGGTGGTTTTTGGGGAGTCTGGTATATATCGATTTCAAGCTATTTAGCTCTCATCAGTTAGTCATACCCTTTCTGGGATTTGAACCTGGGATACTTGCATATTAGGTAGATGTATTAATCTCTAAGCCAAGGGCTCTCCTTGTTTTGTTGGCTATACTAGGAAAGAGATTAAGTGTTTTTTCGGTGAGATCAATCTATCAGGGAACTTGATCTACCCAAATATGGGACAGAGCCTACTGCTTCCACTTTTGCCTTTCAGCCCCAATTCAGAAAGTATTCATTCCAAATTGTATAGCTAAACAATTTGGGATGAACACCCTTTGAGTGGTGTGGGAGTCGGAATGGATTTCCAGAGGAAAAATTGCAGACTACAGGAACCAGCACTACTTTGGTAACTCGGAGGACACAAATAAACTTCCAAGTGCTTCAATTACCCTCTAAAAGGATGCAAATGACTAGCTTTCTGCAAAAAATATAAATCCTTCCACCTCTCACTATCCCGTCAGAGCTGAAGAAGCTTCTTGGATGAGAAGTGAAGCATCTTAAAAAAAAAAAAGTCAAGTTGCCTCCTGAAAAAAAGCACCTTTAGGATATTAAAATAAAGCAACATCCAGGAAGGAAGGAAGTAGAAAATAAGTAGTATCAACAAGGGCGGGATTCACTTTTTAACAAACGGTTCTGTGGGAGAGGCTTAGGTGGTAGGCGTGGCTTGGTGGTCATGTGACTGGGTGGACATGGCTTGGTGGTCATGTTATTGGCTGGGTGTGGCCAACTCAATATCACTTACATCGAGGCATGCATCTCCTTGCCTGGCTTCTTGTGACTGTGGGGATGCTGCAACAGTTATAAGTGTGAAAAATGGTCATAAGTCACTTTTTTCAGTGCCATTGTAACTTTGAATGGTCACTCCACACAAGCAAAGCATCAGCAAAGGAAGGGAAAAAAACCAGAGATGTTCCTGAGAGAGGAAGTCTAGTCCCGCCAAGATTGTAATAAGGGTTAACGGAGAGGCAGTTTCTGTAAGCAACACCAGAATGTTTCCTTCCTGCCTTCCTTACAGGATTAGGCCAGTAATTTCTTCTTACAACCAGTTCTCTGAACTACTTAGAATGTTAACAACCAGTTCTAGTGAATAGGTGTGAACTGGAAGAATCCACCCCTGAGTATCAATCATAATAGTGTCATCTTCCAGGGATAGGCCCAGATTTAACATCCCTAAAATGCTATCTTACAAAGGTCTACATTCTTGCAATTACTTACCAATGAAATGCTGATCCACATATATGAGGTGAGGTCATTCCACTGAAGAAAAGTGACCACTGAGAAGACCTAGCTACAAGGGTCCTAAAGATGTAGTTCCTTGGGGGTAGAACCCTCATCAGGCTTTCACTTATCAGACAGGTAGATTTATTCTGAATCATGGACATTTTTGAAGATAACCAGTCCTTGAGACATGTAGGATTTTAGAAATCTTATACTGTATTGAAAGGCTGTGTAGCTGGAATAGAGATGTAGAAAGTTAGCACCCATCCCTCTCCTAGAAGAATGGACTATTTTAGGAAATATTAGAAAGGCAGAATATTATATTTCCCTAAAGGAAGAAATATGTTCTTGGAGACAGAAAGCAGCCCCCACCTTTCTTAATAGCCCTCAGCATATGTCAGCACGTAAGAGATAAAGAGATAGATTGTTCTATTCATAAGCAAATTCCATCACCCAAGATTCAACAAAGATAAGATTATCTCTCAGCCACAATATGAATTGCCCAGTGCCCCTTCATTCTATCATCCTCAGAAACTTCAATCAAACCTGGGAATTCAGACAACCTACAGAGCCAGCTACGACCCCTACATGGCTGCATGAGAGTCTGACAACAGCCAATAAAAAACATGTTATTGCACAGGAACAGGAAGTTCAAGTGCAAAGCCCAAGAGAAGGTACAACCCCCTCCCACTCTCAACTCTCAACTGTGGTCAGCTGCACCAGAACCCATGTGCTTGGTGATTTTGCTTGATCATTAAACCATCTTTCCAATCAGTCTTCATGTTTCCAGTGTCTTTTTCCCAGCTTGGAACTGGACCAGATGGATATTTCTTCCCACAGAGGTATATTTTATTTTATTTTATTTTATTTTGTTTTATTTTGTTTTATTTTGTTTTATTTTGTTTGTCAATTGCTTACAACATAATAGATATAAGTAAAAACATAATTATGAATACATGTATATATACAAGAAAAATAAAAAAAAATAAAAGAAACAATAGGACAGGGACGGTAGGCAGGTTGGTGCGCTTGTGCACGCCACCTACAGACCTCTTAGGAAAGGGGTGAGGTCAATAGTAGAAAGTCTAAGGTTAAAGTTTTAGGGGTTTGGGGAAGAAACCCAGAGAGTCAGGTAGAATATACCAGACATTGACCACACAGTTGCTGAAGTTGTATTTTCTGCAATCAAGTGATGCGATTAACCTTGAGTTTGTATCTATTGTGTGCTTTTGTATTGTTATGGTTGAAGCGGAAGTATTCATTGACAGAAAGGACATTGCAATATATGATTTTATATACTATACTTAGATGGGACCGAGGGCGGCATAGTTCTAGTTTTCTAGATCTAGAATTTCAAGTATGGTGGTGTAAGATATTCTGCAATGAGTAGAGGAGCGAAGAACTCTTCTTGTGAAACATTTCTGGACTTTCTCAACTGTGTTAATATCAGATACGTAATGTGGGTTCCAGACTGATGAGCTGTATTCGAGTTATTGAATCTAGCAAATGTTTTTATGCTCAAGTTAGTAGTGTAATATTACCAGAGAAAAAGCTAACAAAGGATTAGGTTAACAATTTAGGTTAAATATTTCTGGACTTTCTCAACTGTGTTAATATCAGATAATCTAATCTGGGTTCCAGACTAATAAGCTGTATTGGTCTAGTAATGTTTTGTATATCTCTAGTTAGTCATGTAAAGAAAGAACCAGAGAAAAAGCTACGTAAGATTAGGTTAACCACTCTTAATGCCTTTTTGGCTATGTAATTACAGTGGGCTCTACTTAGATCATTAGAGATGAGTAATCCAAAATCCTTGACAGAGTTTGGATCATCACAAGGTCTTGACTATTCAGCCTGTGTTTTATTTCTTGATTTTTTTGCCATATGTAAGACAGCATTTATTTGTTGAGATTTGAAGGTGTTGTTTGTTTGACCATTCTGAAACATAGTCAAGGTCTTTTTGAAGGGAGCAGTATGTCTGTGGTGTTGAAAAGCTTTACATCATCAGCGAAGAGAACACAGATCCTCTTAATATGATACAGAGGTCATTTATGTAGAGTATGAAGGAGTTGGTCCTAGAACACTGCCTTGGGGGACACCACTGTTGACAGGTACAGAATTTGATAGGATGCTCCCCATTTTGACCATTTGTTGTCTGTTTGACAGGAATGCTTCAATCCAGTCGCAGGTGTCCAGAGATACCATTATTATGTTTATTATTGTTGCTGTTGTTATTGTTATTATATATTATGTGACTGGGCTGCTCCATGTTGTACCAATTTAAACATTAAGATGATCTTCAAGAGCAGTCCTGCTTAGAGCAAGTCTAAAAAGTCTTAACAATTCTTTGTTATGATTCTCCTTTGGAATATTCAAAGTCTCTTGCTCAGAAAAGTTCATAGTGAAGTAAGGGACTGGTTGCATGTGTACTAATCATACAAAATGTCTCTTCCAATTCTTCCAATCAAGCAGAAGTAGTGTTCAGCAGGTTCTGATCAGTTCTGGAGAACCAGAAATTTTGAGTATTTCGAAGAACCGGCAAATGACACCTCTGACTGGTCCCGCCCCATCTTTTCTCTGCCCCCCAAATCCCAGCTGATTGGCTGGTTCTTCTTTTGTTGCCCTACACAGGAGAATGGAGCTGGAAAGCAGGTTAGTGGGTGGGGAGGGAATTGAATTTTGCAGTATCCTTCCCCTGAAGTAAGGGGGGGGGGAATGGAGATTTTATAGTATCCTTCCCCTGCCATGCCCATCTAGCTAGACCCACCAAGCCAAGTCATGCCCACCAAGCCACACCCACCGAACTGGAAGTAAAAAAATCTGAATTCCACCACTGCAATCAAGTATTGGAACTGCTGGACAAATAGCTGAACTGATATGATACATCTGAATGAGGGAAATCCTGCTAAATTCAACACCTTGCTTGGATTGTTTCTATGGCATGAAGATCCTCATTGGGGCAAACTGAAATAGCCTCACTAGCCTCTGTCTATCATCTCAGCAGCAATGCTGCTGCTATACATATTTGTCTTAAGAAAATAAAAATGTTGGTCTATGAGGTTACTTCCACTCTCTTATGAGGTAGAGTTATACTAGCAAGTTGTAAGATAAGTGCTTTCTCAATTTTCCTAATGCACACATCACAGAAAAGTGCCTGCCAAGGATGGATACATAAGAAGAAGAGTTTGCATAAAAATACATTCAGTTCAGTACAACTATAACTGCCCCTAAAATCTGTAACTTAGCAGAAAGACATTGAAAAATATTAACATTAGAAGATAATGTACATGAAAATATTTGCATCCTTTTCATGTAGCTTTAAAATAAATATAAACTGATATAGAAACAATGCTTCATCATTGTTTCTGCATAAAGGCAGAAACAAGATGAAGCAAAGTGAAATTGAGAAAATAAGCAATTGAATTTGATATATTTGTTCCAGCTGGAAGGGAGACATCGGATGGGAAGAATCTCAGTAGGTAAGATGATATCTTGTATATTTAGAACCTACTCCAGATATTGCTATTCACTCCCAATAAGTGTACTGTAGCATTCTTACAGAACTGGCTACTCAAGAGAAATGTTTAACATTTTCATTAATGTCATTGTATGCAAACTAATGAAAACAAAATCCAGAAGGAACAGGTTGCTTCTCTTCCAAATCTACTGCAGCATTCTGTTTCAAGAAATGTCAGAACAAAAACATTCAAAGTATTGCTTTCTCTTGTATGCACACTTAAAATTATATTTAAGTTTTCCTGCCTATGATTCTAGGCATTCCATTCCTGTTTCATGGTAGTTGAATATCTATATCAGATCTCTGCATCACCAATTTGACAGTTTACAAAAGCCTGCAATGTAATTCTTGAAATAGGATGATTTCTTTCCTCCTTGACTGAGACATCAGTCTTAATTCCTCCCTGTTCTGAAAATAATAATTCAAAAGATAAAAGGGAAAGTGTATAAAATATAAAAATATAACTTGAGTTACACCCAGAGCAATAAAAAAGATAAGCAAATACTTGATTTTGGCTGCACAAAAGTTGTTCAAATTGATGCAGTTAAGGCCAGAAAAATAATTAAATGAATAAAGGCAAATATAAAGTATAGAATAGTCCAAAGCACATATTCCAGTAGGAAGAAGTTTCCTGAAAGTGGGTTCTAGCATGAAACTTGAAAGTTCAGAAAAGTACATCTTTGCTTCCAATGATCAACCTAGATTCGATCTTGAAATGATTCAAAGTGCAGATTGTGCAAAGAAGCAGAAGAAATAGCCAATCATACACTCAGCTCCTGCAAGAAGACCACCCAAATGGATTATAAACAATGACATAACATAGACACCAAAATGATTCCCTGTAACATTTCTAGAAATTACTATGTGTCAGTAATAAAAAATTGATGGGAATAGAGCCGAGAAAGTAGTTGAAAACGAGTAGGTTAAAGTATTGTGTGACTTCTGAATCTAAACTGATAAAGCCTTGGCTCATAAAACATCAGTTTTAACTGTGGTTGAAAAGAAGAAAGTGTGAACAATTGATTTAATAATGCCAAAGGTTAGTAGAATAAAAGAAAAAGAATTGGAGAAGATCACCAAGTATCAATATCTGAAAATTGAAATAGAAAGATAATGGGATAAACCAGCCCAGGTGACCCCAATGGTTCCATACCAAAAAAAAAAAGGAAAACAATAAGAAAATCTGTGCATTGACAAAATTTATATTAGTTAATTGCAAAAGGCCACACTGTTTGGATCTGCACCTATACTATACCAATACAATATATGTTGAGCCACAGTGGCGCAGTGGTTAGAGTGCAGTACTGCAGGCTACTTCTGCTGACTGCCAGCTGGCTGCAATTTGGCAGTTCAAATCTCACCAGGCTCAAGGTTGACTCAGCCTTCCGTACTTCTGAGGTGGGTAAAATGAGGACCCAAATTGTTGGGGGCAATATGCTGGCTCTGTAAACCACTTGGAGAGGGTTGTAAAAGCACTGTGAAGTGGTATATAAGTCTAAGTACTATTGCTATATCCTAGATTTCTATGGAGATTCTCAGTCATACAGATGCACTTTTGTAATGACCATGACTGAGAATCTCCATAGACATTTGGCTATGCACTTTGGGATGAACACCCTTTGAATGG
The DNA here is from genome assembly GCA_004320025.1 of Laticauda laticaudata. NCBI lineage: Eukaryota > Metazoa > Chordata > Lepidosauria > Squamata > Elapidae > Laticauda > Laticauda laticaudata. The sequence goes on from BHFT01015678.1 coordinate 24,815, forward strand.
AGTGAGGATATGAATGGTCAAAACTGAAGAAGCTTCTTGAATGTAAAGTAAAATATCTTCAAGAAAAAACAAGAAGTCCAGTTGTCTATTGAAAAAACACATTTGGAACATTATATATCCTAGTACCTAGGTTCTTAAAAAGAACTCAATAAGATATTACTAAAGAACAGATCGAATATAAACCAGAGTCTTTTCTACTAGGGATTTTTGACAAACAAATATCAAAAAAGACAAAATATATTACAATATATATATATATTAACAGCAGCTAGGTTGGCTTTTGCTCAGTGTTGGAAGCATCCACAGATACCTACAAAGGAGATGATTATCCAAAAAATTTCAAACTGCGCAGTAATGGACAGATTAACATTAGCTCTAAAAAACAAAGAAACTTCAATATATTATAATAGCTCAAATTATTGGTATAAGTGATGAGAACAAAGATGAATTTTATAATATAGGATAGAAAGAATAAGATAAATTTATATAAGTGATGTATAAATTCTTGTAAAGATAAAGTGTTTAGAGATAGTAAAACCAAAGGAAGAAAAGATCTCACAAATTGTTGAAAGTAAGAATATTTTTAACAAATCTCTTTTCTTTATTTTCTTTTTTTTTCTTTCCGGTCCTCTTTTCCCATCCCCCTTTTTCCTTTTTTTTTCCTACCCTTCAATTATGTACGTGTTATTATGTTGTTGTGTATTTTTTTTTTAATTGCAAAATCAATAAAATTTGTTTAAAAAAAAAAAGAACTCAGTAGAGATTATATGAAGGCCAATACCAACTAAAGAATTGGTAGCTGTGACTTCACATCGTTTTAAACAAATGATAATAATACTTTTCCATTATTTGCCCTATGATGATATCTTAAAAAGCATTGGATCTGGGGCATCATGGCAGGCACAGGATTGCAGCATTGTTTCTGTTGCTGATGAGACGTATATGAAAAAAAAATCTGAAAAAAAGTCCTTTCTTCTTTTTCTCTTCCCATTCAGTTTATAAAAGCCCATTAATACCCAGTTTTTCACTGTGCAACCAGCTATGCTTTTTTTTAGATGCTACAATCATTCAATAGTTGAATTTCACATTTAATTTACTTTGAGATAATTGTATTACTTAGTGAATGTTTTCATTAAAGACAATAGAGTAATCATTCAGTAATATGTTAAATATGGAAAACTAAGATGGCTGTGCGATGTTTTTAATTAGATTCACAGCAACTGGGAAAATTGTATGGTATGAAAAATTGTTTCCAATTTAGTGACACTGTGCTTTCTTGTTTCCAAAGTGAAAGAGCATAATAGCTGTTGTAGATAAGAGACCCCCAAAGGCAGGATGTTTATGTACCTGCAGAGAGGAAAAGATACAGTTAATTCTTCTCACTTTCAAATGTCTCTTTCCATGTATAGACAAAATTCTATGGCTCCTGGGCTATTCCTAATTTTTTTTCCCAAACCAAAGACTGGAAGATTGAACTTCAGTATATTAATTTTAACATCCATTTTGTCTGATATCCTGCCCATTCATTGTTTCAAATGTTATGCCTCCAAAAATGATGCCTGCTTTATATGTAGCAAAACATCAAATGCCATTATGTGTCTATGCTTACAAATATCTGAATTGTGCAAGCAATGTGGCACTCTATGGAAGTGAAAATTTGACTTTAATGAAGCAAGACAGGAAGAGTATTGATTGTTATGAATTTCAGTGTTGGAGAAGATCCTTGAGAATTCCATGGATAGTCAAGAAAACAAGCCAATGGGTCATTAAATAATTTAATCCAGAGCTCTCACTTGAGGAACAAATGACCATGCTCACATCACCCTACTTCAGACACATCATGCCTAGCAAAAAGACCTAGCTCTCTAGAAAATATTCTAATGTTGGAAATAATGGAAGGAAAGAAAAGAAGAAGACCTTCAGCCAGGTAGATGGACTCAATTACAGAGACTAGGTATGTCCCATTGGGACACTTGAAAAAAAATAGGTTAGGGATATATTGTCATGAACAAAATCTATGTGGTTGCTAGTAGCAGAAAATGACTTGATAATAATAAATCAGCGAAGGGAACTTATTTTAACTACAAACAGGAGGACCCATGTTTGCCTTGTCTTGTACTATATTTCCCTTCCCTTCCTTTCCCTATCATTCCCTTCCCTTCTCCATTGTAGGTAGTAGGGATGATCATAGCCAACTCCATCAAAGTGGCACCAGACAGCATGGATCACAAGGTTTTTTAAAATCTTTGATTTCACTGCAGTACATTTCTACTAAATGTGCTCAGAATTGCATTCATCATATAAGCAGCAATCCATATCTGAAACTGCACAAAGAAACATTCAGTAACGGTTTTATTCTTGCATCATACAAGAGCTGCTCTTTTAGGCAAAGATTATTTAAACTCGTTAATCAGGGGTGCTTAGATCTGGTCCATGGGGCTGCCCTGGAAACAACAAAGAACCATCTACAATGCCTCCTCCAGAGATCATGGTGCCCCTCCTGAGCTCCATTTTCTCTGGCAGAAAGTTGCATGAGGCCATCACAGCCAAAAAGAGTGCTCAGGCCACTACAGGGCCATGCCCATCCCATCCCCCCAAGGTCAAACACAAGCCTGATGCAGCCCTCAATGAAATCAAGTTTGACACCAATGCTTTATGCAATAAAAAACTTATAGATTTTGGTCTTAACATTAGAAACCAAACCCACATGACTCTTTATGCAGTAAACAGGACAGTTTGTTTGTTTGAATTTGCAGATGATACAACAGTGATTGGTCTCATTCGGGACAATGACAAATCCACATACAGACTGGAGGTTGTACAACTTGCCTCATGATGTAAGCGGAACAATCTGGAACTGAACACACTTAAAACTGTAGAAATGGTGGTAAACTTTAGGAGAAACCCTCCCATAATACCCCCTCTTACAATACTAGACAACACAGTATCAACAGTAGAGACCTTCAAATTTCTAGGTTCTATCATATGATAAGACCTAAAATGGACACCTAACATCAAAAACGTCATCAAAAAAGCACAACAAAGAATGTTCTTTCTGCGCCAACCCAAAAAGCTCAAACTACCCAAGGAGCTGCTGATTCAGTTCTACAGAGGAATTATTGAGTCTGTCATCTGCATCTCTGTAACTCTCTGTTTTGGTTCTGCAACCCAACAAGACAGACACAGACTTCAGAGAGTAACTAGGACTGCAGAAAAAACAGTTAGTACCAATCTGCCTTCAATCAAAGACCTGTATACTGCACGAGTCAAAAAGAGGGCTGTGAAAATATTTACAGATCCCTCACAACCTGGACATAAACTGTTTCAACTCCTACCCTCAAAATGATGCTATAGAGCACTGCGCACCAGAACAACTAGACACAAGGGCAGTTTTTTCTCAAATGCCATCACTCTGCTAAACAAATAATTCCCTCAACACTGTCCAACTATTTGCAAAGTCTGCATTACTATTACTACTAATCTTCTCATCATTCCTATCACCCATCTCCTCCCACTTATGACTGTATGACTCTAACTGTGTCACTTGTATCCTTACGATTTACATTGACTGTTTCCTAGTATAATTTGATGTTTATTGTACCCTATGACTATTATTAAGTGTTGTACCTTATGATTCTTGACTCTTGATGAATGTATCTTTTCTTTTATGTACACTGAGAGCATCTGCATCAGGACAAATTCCTTATGTGTCCAATCACACTTGGCCAATAAAAGAATTCTATTCTATAACTTTCCCAATGCTGATGGACTTTATGAGTTACTTTATGAGGGGCAGCCTAAGTAGGGTTTTCACATTGGATGCAGTGATCTACAGGATGCCAAATAAGTTGGATGTGATCAGCACACAGATTTTCCTGACTTTTCTTATAAAATATAAAACATTATTTCTGCTTTTGTAATGATGTTTAAAATATATATTACTCATTGTATTATAGAGGTTACTGCTCTATCTTTCACTCTCCTTTCTTTTGGCACAAGAAGTCAGAGTTCATTTTTATTTTCAGGCTGGTAGTATTAGAATGTATTATCCTCCCACTGAGACTTTATTGTACTTGGTATGCATCATGTATCTTTCTTGGAGTAATGATTGGATAGAAAAACTTTCAGTCTGGAGGTTTTTGAGGAAAAGCAAAGAGGATGTCACTTGCTTACCTTGGGCTAATGATGTCATGCACCGGGCTGTTTTACTTCTTATCGGATACCACCATATTTTGCTCCTGTTTTTGAAAGAGAATCCATTGACTATTCTCCTTCCTTAATGAAATGTTGATTCTTCATGTTGCAGTATTTAATGTGAGTTTAATAATGGCTTATTATAAGCTTCTTGCCGATAAGGTCTTTCACCATTTTCTCACTTTGAAAGAAAAACAATTGTTTTGTAAAGGAGATGAACATATAAGTCGCATTAGTATTTGCCCAGATATGGAATTCTTTCTTCCATGGCAGTGGAAAATATTTGTGTGATCTCCCTCTTTCATACTGTTGTCTACTCTTCAGTGATCTGTAACTTCTCAAGCAGTGGTGGGATTCAATTTTTTTTTTTACTACTGGTTCTGTGATTGTGGGTTGGTGGGCATGGCAGGGGAAGGATACTGTAAAATCTCCAGTCAGAGATGGTATTTGCCAGTTCTTCAACCTACTCAAAATTTCTGCTACTGGTTCTCAAGAACTGGTCAGAGCCTGCTGAATACCCTCTCTGTTCCCAAACATCCCATGCTTCAGCTAAAGCTCAGAAGAACCCTTAAACTTTTTTCAGTGGAATTTTCCAGATCAAGAAACATGGAGACCAGTAGAGAGAGATCTTTGTAATAAAAACAGGTGAGAATGATGGGAGAATAGGCTGCTTGAACAAAACTGCAGGTACTTGTGCTGTCTTTTTTCCCTCCCATTTGATTGCAACATTGACACAGATGTGGGAGGAGACATATGTTGTGGAGCTCTACAGCCACCAGCAAGCACAGCAATGAAAGGAAAACAAATGTTTTACTTTCTGAAGTGGACGGTTCATTCCTTTAGGAAGTGAAGTATAGCAGCCCAACAAGACAAAGCACAAGGTTAAAAAAGATGCAAGATGCTGGCCATTAAGAGAAAAATAAAAAATCTTAGAAAGGGGACTGAAGACAGAGCAGGTTTAAGAAGGAAATATTTTGCATACCAGTAGCAGTATAGACTAGAATACTATATATAGGTAATTGTAATAGAGTAATAAGTAATAGTTCAGTAATTATCACATAATAATGTAGAGATAGCAACAGAGTATAATATAGCAAGCAATCACATATTGTTTGCATATCTTGTGTCAGGTTTTCAAGTAATAAATCCACATCAAACAAAACTCCAAAGCCAGCAGATTCCTCAAAGAATAGTTTTATTGGAAATATCACATTGGCACAGATCTGATGAAAACCGACTCTGAAGACTCCCACGGTTTTCACCTAATTAAAAATAAATTTTTTTCTACTTTCTCAAAACAATCAGTCACATGGTCCAATCATGGTGTGGTCTGGCAACTGAGTAGTATCACTCTGCCTTCCTCTGACCAGGTGTGAAAATGCCCTTCGTTCCCAAGAGAAAATATTTTGTTTTGGCTACATAATTCCGCTCTATCTCAAATCCCCCCTCCCCATCCCTCAGCTCCAGTGTGGCAACACTGAAGTGGTCAAAAATGGCTTTGGTCAGGTCAGCTTCAGGGTTGACATCTGGTTTTTTATAAAATGAAACATCTCCCTGGCCCTTGATCATGTGTGTTTGGAGAAGGTTTGGTCAATCCACTACCATGTGGTATTGCAAAGCATAGGTGACTTTGCAAAGAGAGGTAACAAACATATCAAGTTGAAAAGTGGTTTGATGAAAAAAGAAAATTATGGTATTCATGAATAGTGTATGAATTTAGGGAGCATTCCCTCCTTCATGTGAGGTAATTAAAGTCCTGGCATGATTCAACATCTGGTGGGTCTCATACTAACTCAGCCTGATTCATGATATTTTCTTTGCGTAAAAATACGGTAAGTTTAGGAGAAAGTCAGCTGAAGAAGGGGGAATCCAAGTATGGCAAGAGTATTGTCCATCCTTTTCTTAGTGTCTGAGATATCTAATAGATGGAGCAATAACAGCAATATCAGACAAGGATAAAGAAAGACATTGTATTTGTGTGAGAGAGAATGTTTAGATATGTGCAGATATCCTATTAGCAGATATACGTTGCTTGTTTTTGTAATTTACTGTTATGTTGTTCAAAATTTTTGTATGCTTTTATATTGGCTGTTTTATCTATGGTGTGTTATTCAGAATCACCTTTGGTAAAGTGGGTGGCTATATAAATTTGACTAATAAAAATAAATAAACATAATGTATATATGAGAACCTTATCTCATGTTAAGAGTTGGTTTTTAGGTGATTCAGGTTATCCAGAGTCACAAATTCTCCCAGAATCAGAAGGGGAAAAAAGCACAGTTGTTCACTGGGCCATTGTGTGTGTGTGTGGGGGGGGGGGNTGTGGGGGGGGCGGGGGGACACTCAAAAAGCTCCCATTTAATCTATATTAATTTTGAACCGAAAATAGTTTATTAGCTGGAACTGTTATATTGCCACTATTTTCATCTTAATAACTCTTGCCATAGCGAACTCTCTTTTTTCCCCTTTGTCCCTCTGTAGGAATGATTCTATTCAATCCTAAAGGCATAAGGATTAATAAAAAATGATTTCAGATAAACTTATATATTAATAGTGGAACTGTGCAATATAGTTTGTTACCCTGGGAGGAAAAAAATACATTTATATCAGTATATAGATTCACCATCAGTATTCATATAGTTCTGAGATCATCCTGTGTCTGCTATACAGAAGATTCTTGCATGTTTTTCATCTTCTGTCTATCTCTATCTCTATCTCTCTCCCTTTCTCTATCTCTTCACCGTAAATTAATACACTGCAGGATGAAACTTCATCAGTATAGAATGTATCATAATCTATCATGCTCGTCCAGTGCAGATTAATAGGTAGGTGTTTTGTTTTTTTTTACTTCCCACAGGGAAGGATAATTGACCCAAAGTTACCCAGCCAATTCCATGTTCCCACCTTTAATTCAAGATCAAAATATTTCTTTTTCTTTGCTTGGCAAGAGGAAAAAGGTAGGTATTCCTTTACTTACAACCACAACTGAGCCCAAAATTTCTGTTGTTAAGTGAGATATTTATTAAGTGAGTTTTGCCCCATTTTACGTCTTTCTTGCCAGAGCTGTTAAGTGAATCACTGCTGTTGATAAGTTAGTAACCCAGTTGTTAAGTGAATCTGTCTTCCCCATCACATGACCCTGGAACACAGCAATGGTCATAAGTATGAACCCATTGCTAAGCATCTGTTGTGGTTAGCAGGCAGCAGGTGCGGACGGCTGAGGAGAGTGAGGACTCAGATGAGGGGTTAGGACATTAGGAAGTGGACTGCTGCCTTTAGAAATTGTGGGGGCTGGCAGCAGTGATGAGGAGGTTCCCGAGGAGCCTGTGCTAAATGCGTGTGTGTGCAGGATTGCTCATAGGAAAGAGCAGTTACAACATCATGAGAGACTCAGGAGTAAGACTGCAAGGTAATGGCCCCTCCTTCAAGAAGATAAAAGCCAGCTGTGAAATGAACGTACTTTGCAGAAGGCAAAGACATTTTGAAATGTCTTTTCAAAATGTTTTTTTCCAGCCTCGTGGACATTCCAGTATCCTGAGTTTGTATTTGAAGATTCTTATTTTGCAAATTATTTCTTGTCTGTTATCTTTTGGCAAGTCTTGCACAGTTTGGCAAGGCTTGTGCTTATCAAAGCTAATTATTTTGTAAAAGCATTACAAGGTTTCTGTTCCTTTTGGATTGTATTTGATTTGTTGGAAAAGTGTGTGGGCCAGAACAGCATCTGAATTTTGATCACAGGATCATGGGGATGCTACAATGGTTGTAACTGTGAAAAATGGTAATGTCACTTTTTTCAACATTGTTGTAACTTTGAACAGTCAGTAAATGAACTGTTGTAAGTTGAGGACTACCAGTACTGAGGGAAGGTTGAATCTCTCCTTGATCAGTTTCCACCCATGTCTGGCCATTGGGTGCTTTGGAAAACAGGTTGACCCTCTCCTCTCTGTGACAGCCCCTCAAGTACTAAGACACTGCTTTCATGTCTCCCCTGGTCCTTCTCTTCACTAGAGAAGCCATGCCCAATTTCTGCAAGCATTCTTCATATGTTTTAGTCACCAGTCTCCTAATCATCTTGGTTTCCAGAGTGGGACTAAAAGTCACAGTTTCCTGGTTTTTAGAGTGAGACTATATGTCATTAAATGATGCAGTGTTGTTCAGTGTTTTGTACCCAGATGTGATAGTCCAAGTTGAGTTCCCATCAAGCTATGAGTAAAGCTGTTCCTTATATACAGTATGTTGTTATACCACAGGTGTCAAACTCACCACATCACATTGCCATCACTTTGAAATGTTTCCCCCTTCGTGGAGCTGGGGTGGGTATGGCCTGTGAGTGATGCATCCAGCCTGCTGTCTGCCTGTTTGACACATCCAGCCTGTTTGAATGTCAACATTCCAACTAACCAACTCCAAAACAATAAACTCTGAGAAAAGCATCTTCTCAAAGTTCCATTTTATTAGAATTGTCATATTGGCCCATCTGGGAAAACCAATTTCTGAGACTTCCAGGTTTTCCCTTCCCAAAATAAATTCAAAGATACCCTACACCCATCTGTCCCCTGCAGTCATCAGTCCATCACATGGTCCAATCAAATTGTTGTCCCAACTGGAGACATTCCTCCAGAAACTCCTCTCCAGGTGCAGGGCAAAATGTCCTTGACTCTTTGAGAAAGAATGTTGTTGAGTCTAATCTTCTACCTCATTATGAAATCCCCTCTCCCAAATTCCCAGGCACTAAATGTGGCAGCCTCAAAGCTTCCAAATAAAAATTGGCTTCCAAGGCTGACCTTTCCTATTTTACTGTGTGTATGTATGTGAAAGAGAGAGGGGGAAAGGAGAGAAGGAGAGAGATTATTCCTACAACACTATCACTGTACGATACTGGTGTGTCCCATCTATGGAAGTCCAATTTCAGATGACATTAGTTTTGCTTCCAACTAAATTCCCCAGATATTTCAGATGCAGAGAAATGTTGACATTCATAGCAAATTTCTCCTTAATGAAATTTCAGGGCAACCTGTGAAACCTAGAAAACAGCTTAAGAACAAAATGAGACATAAAATAGATTCCTTTAGATTGCATCCTATGTGGAATTTTAAATTTTTCAGTGATGCAATGTCACCATACTATTTCCTCCCCACCTCTTGTAACTTAAATGTTTAGAGTTGGATCATTTAACCCTGAGTACATTTAAATGCATGAAAACCAAATAAAAATGAGCAATTACCATTTCCCCCCTACATTTGTAGTTGTTTGGAAACTTCTGAAAGAAAACTAGGCCACCAGATTTTGCTCTGAGACCAAACTATTCTCAGAATACATTGTCTATCTATAGAGAAGCTTCATGTAGAATTTTTTTGCAGAAAGCATTAGGGCCTAAATTTTTGTATTTAGGGAAAGAAATAACTAATTTCTTTTCTTTTTTTTTCCCCTATAAAAGTTTCTGGAATGTTTAGGCCTATAAACTTTCAGAGGGAAGGAGGAAGTATTTATTTATTTATTCATATTCTGCCTTCGTTCTTACAAATAACACAAGGCTGTGAACATACTTAAATACAACTTCCTCCTCCTGTTTTCCCCACAACAACAACAACAACAACAACAATCTTGTCAGGTGGGTTGCTGAGAGAATGATTGGCTTAAGATCATCCAGCTGGCTTTCAGCAGTCCAACTGGGTGGACCTCCTGCCTTTTGTGGAGGTTGCACACAATAATGCTCTTCACAGTAGCAAGGGACTAACCCCCTTCAGGGTAGTGAGTGGTATGGACTTTGTCCTAATGCCTGATTATCCAAGGGATCCCGCCTCATCAATCAGCTTGACTGATTGGATGTTAATGCTGAAAGCAATTTGGGAGAAAGTTAAGAAAGCACTAGCTAAAGCCCCTGTCACAGAGCACCAACCGATAGAAAGAGGATGTAAAACGGAGAGAAACACTTGCCATCTGTTGGTTAACGCGATGCATCCATTCTGTACTCACTGCGTCCGTTTTTCATATTCTTATTCCATCACATCCGTTCTACTGACATTTCATCCTGCTCCCAAAGTTTAAGCTGCACAAACTTTTTGAACAGAGAAAAGTACCCAACGCCATCCTTCTTACATCCCACACATTATTGGGGAACATCCGTTATACGTTCCACTGTCACCGTACGCTCCGCTATATCCGGAGGCATCCGGCTGCGCATCTGCGGCATACTCGCATCCGCTCCAGCAGAAAACGGACACAGGGAGGAAGCGAAAGGACGTGGAACGTGACACACAGAGTTTAGTAGCACGGACATAGATAAGGATGACAAGCAGACGCAGGCTTGCAACAAGCATTAAAACGGAAGAAGAAACATTTCATATAGTGGACGTATTCGGATAATTAGGATGTCTGCAGGATGTCTTAGAGGATGCAAAAAAGACACCTTATCGACAACCAATATTTTCCTATAAAAAAGGGGGAGAAATCAACCTGGATCTCAGTTTTCAGGCTAGCAGGCCTGGTGCAGAGCCTCTTTCAACCCATCTGGCTCTTGCTCTTCCCACCAGCATCCATCATCTCCACCATGGATCATCACACACTCCTTTGTAGCTGCCATCGTTCTACAACAGCTGCGAAAGCCCTTACAGGCTCTTTCCACCTGTTCTAACACAAAGAAAGGAGGCATCCAAGAAGTGTCTGGGTCTGAAAGGATCCCAGAAAAGAGGCCCGAGTACGGACTGTATACAAGCTGATGGTGGAGCTGAGGAACGAAGACCCTCGTGCATTCCAGAACTTATGAGATTGCCTCCAGCCTGTTGACGAAAGTTGAGGATTCGTGCTTGAGACCCAGGTTTGTCCAAGGCAAAAGCCAATCTTCCAGCCCAGCCTGGACTCCTGGCGCTTAAGGTGAGCACTGAACTACGTAGTGCCACCTGCCTCAAAGGACCAGGTATAGGAGGAGGGGGCATCGCAGTACAGCTGGAGCGGTGCCACACAACACCCCATCAGCATTGTGTCAGAGCACAATGTGGCAAGGCCATCATCGAAAAGAATACCTGGAGGAGGCTGCCTCCATCCCCTCCACTGAAGAAGACGAAAGAAAGTTGCAGAGCAGTGGTATCAGAAGTGGAACTTCCCCCATACCGTTAGAGCCATTAGTATGGGAAGCACATGGACCTGAAAGCTCCAGCCAACTCAGGGTCCACTTTCCAACTACAAGGGCTTTTCAGCACTCTATTCCTCTTCACCATGGTTGATGCTACTACAAGTTCAGTACATCGATGCTTCAAGCACGGGTCAGCTTCAGAATGCAGGTATAACAAGCAGTCACCTCAAGGTGGGGCCTGGAACCAACCTCTCATGGGCTTTCCCAGATCCAGCCCCATGTCCCGAAGCGACACACAAGATGTGGCCGTACTTCATCGTGGGGATGACGCCTTCTGCCCTCAGGAACTCTACCTCAGCGAAGCCCTACACTTCCAGGACTGCCTCACCCGTAGAAGAGAGGATGCTTCAAACTAACAGGCTGTCCAGGACAAGGTGGTGATGAGAGCCTTTGGCATCCTGGCCAACAGTTTCAGTACTTCTCACCACCATGCAGCATCCAAACCCAGAACACATGAGGAGGATGTGGAGCTTGCTGCAATCCCTGCACAATTTTCTCATGCGCACCCGCTACCCCAATGTTGCAGAAACAGGCTTCTTGACCATCCAACGCATAGGCAATGGGGACATCGAGCCTTTAGTGAATGCGACGGCAAGGGCCGAAATCGTGATAGCTACAGTGGGATGCTGGCATAGGCCCCAAAACACTAGCCTCACGTTGAGGGAAGAAGCAGCTGCACCTCATGAAACATGGTGGCAACTCCCCAGATGGAACCAGGTGGGGAAAGTGGCAAGACATGGATGGTAGGATGCTCAATGGATGCTTCCTGCAGCGTTCTCATCACACTATGAGATTGTGCCATTGTATGTTAGTGGCCCTACAATTGAACAGGGCATTTAATAAAGAGTTGTGTTATGTTGAAATGTTTGGATGACAATGATTACATTGTTATTCATAATAAAGGGCCATTAGGTGTGGCACTGGAGGTGGACCATACAGTCCCCCACTATGCTTGCACTGGAGCTTATCTACCCTTGCCTATCCGTAACCCAATCCCACAGCTATTACCCATCCCCACAGGTATTCCCTGCCCATCCCACTGATATCCCTGCCCATGCCACAGCTATTTCCCATCCCACTGTATCCCTGCCCATTCCCACTGCGTATCCTTACCCATCCCACAAGGGCATCAAAGGCTTAAACCATTTCTTATAAAGTTTTCCAACCAAGACTTTATTTACTAAAATAAATGAAACCAAGTGTGTGAAGCAAAGATAAACTTATTAATAACAAACTGTAAAAGCAAAATGACCCCAGTAAAGTTTCCCAAGCAAAATTAAAGTCAACCCAGGTCTCTGCACCCTCTTATCAGTTCACCTCTGAGGTATCCCATAGTCTCAGGGCGATGAGGTCAGGTGCTGTGAGGTCGCTGCCTGCTGGAGTGCTGGTCTGAGGTGCATTGGGGTGCCTGCCGCCGAGAGACAACAGGTGATGGTGTGTGGGGAAGCTCTCAGAGAGCCGGCGCTCAGTTCCCGTGATTCGAAGTCCCCTTCCTCCATGACATGGCGGTGTCTAGTCCCAGGCCGATGGACAGATGTTCTGAATCCAGGCCTGGCGGTGGTGGAGAGAAGAAGGAGTGTTCGTGGCTGTCTGGTCTGCAGCGAGCGAGGTTTGAGGCGTGCGGGGTGACATCTGTGGCGTGCGGGCATCTATGCATGGTGGCTATGAGGGTGGCATCGTCGTGGATGCATCTGGCATCGGTGACCACCCGGTGCGTCGGTGCGTCGTCGGCATCGGTGGCACGATCGGATGTCTTGATGAACCTGGCCTGGACTGGGAAGGGCTGCTCAGTGCTGCTGGAACTCCTGTAGTCGTAGCCTTGTAGTGAGGCTGTGAAAATCCTTGGAAGGGCTGTGACACACCTGGTTGGAGGAGCAGACCTGGACTGGGTGGGGGCAGGTTCAGCTGGCCTGAGGGTTGTGCAGGAAGACGGTGATCCTCTCCTTTATCACCTGGGTACTTGATTCGACATGTCCATTAGAGGTTGCTGGTTGACGTAGGTGAGGCAAGGCTTGCGGTGAGGATGGTATGGTGGTGTTGTACCAGCTAAGAGGAGATCTACGCTGCCTTTTGATGGGGTTCCTGAGTCTCCAGCAGGACAGTGTGGCTCTTCCCTCCGTCCGGCTCTTCTGCCTGCTTTGCTGTGAGGTGTGAATGACCTGGGCATGGCACAAAAGCAAAACCGTCACATAGAAAGATAAAGTCCCTTCTCAATACCTCCAACTTTGCCTACCAAATGTCCAGCGTTACCTTAGCTCGAGGAAAAAACTCTACCCAAGAACAGTCTTTTAAGTGGACGAGAAATTTCAGTCCAACAACAACAAAGTAACATACAAACTGTCAAGTAAAAATTCCACACCAAACCACGCTTGCATTAATTAACTTGACAGGCAGGATAAGAATTGCAGACTTGGAAAAGCCGAAAAAAACATACAGTTGGGAAATGCCAGGAACCAGATAAGCCTCGACAATAACAGATAACTCACAATTTGCTTCCAACAAGTTGCTGTGCACAGCTTTCCTTTTTAAAAACTGTGTTCCCAGCTGCAGCTAATGAAGGGAATCAGGGCCATTTCCTCCCCTGTAAGCCATGCAACTCACATTGCTCCCTTCTTCATTCTTCCCTGCGTGCCCTAGGATGAAGAGAGGGCGGGCCTGGGTCTTTCTCCAAATTCCCTCTCTCTTGCTCTATCTCTCCCCTGCTCTTCCCAGCCGGACTGTGACCTTTCCCAGTTTCTTCCATAGCCAAAGGAGCCATACTCCCACTCCCTGTCAGCTGCTTGGCCTCCCCCTCGGAATCAGATTCCAACAGGGGCATGACATCCTGTCTCCTTCCTCTTTAAATGCAACCAACTTTGACAGCTAAGCATTCTAACAACATAGGGTAATTTTGAAACAAACATGTCAATAAACCAGCAGAGATTTTGGTCTCCTGTTTTGAGATATCACAATACTTTAAATTGTCAGGAGATTATATCATGAGGATTGTGTTTAATGGGGCATATAGTCCATTAAATCAGATTGTGCATTGTGCCATGAACCACAAAAATGCTTTTGCATTAGTCAGTATAGGTAATATTTTTAATAAAACAATCTTGCCTGTTTAGAATATTTTGCCTAATTCTTTCCTCCCAGCCATTCTCCTACAACATGCTGTAGTCATAATCCTGGTCTGGTTTTGGTTTATCTGCCATGCCCCCTTAATTTTTTTTCTCTAAAGATTTGGGTACTTTTGCTAACCTTGGTTTTATACCTCTACATGCCTCCTACTGTTTTATAGTGCTGTTTTATATTATACCAAGCATTTAGACATACTGAGATAAAATGCTAAATGAAGCATTCAGACATACTGAGAGCAAAATGCTAAATGAAGAACCTGGATTTTCTTTAATTTACTTCATGTAGTTTTAAAATAGCATCCATACTTTTAGTGTGTTCTCTTGAGTCAACTAATTTGATCCAGTTCTTCTTAAAATGATCACAATTTCTGGATGGAGAATAAATAGCAATAACCTCTAAATTTATAGTGACCAATACCGCTTTACAGCACTCTCTGGGTACTTTACAATGTCAGTATATTGCCCCCAACAATCTGTGTCCTCATTTTACTGACCTCAGAAGGATGCAAGGCGGAGTCAACCTTGAGCCCATCAGGATCAAACACCAGACTATGGGCAGAAGTCGCCTGCAATACTGCATTCTAACCACTGCATCATTGTGGCTCAATAATTCAATGGATTTTTTTGGCTAGAACTAAAATTGGAACCACCAATAATGAGATAAAGTCACAAATTTAATCTGAAAAAATGAAAATGAAGAATGTGTGGATTAATTAAAATCTATATTTAACACCACTGGAAATCTACACTGGCTAAATAAATGCTATCAGTGGAATCTGATCCAATGAAGTTTTAATTTTCTTACATAATTAAACAAGAGCTAGCTTATCATAAGGTTGATAATTTTTTTAATTATAAGAAACTCTCAACAACCATCACACTGAATTAAAAATCTTCCACAACAGATTGCTTGAATTCCAATCACTTTTATTTAATTATATAATATAATTTTTTTTGTGTGTGTGCATATATATATATATATGTGTGTGTGTGTGTGTGTATGTATATATGTAAGCTAGACCACAATAACACAATCACACAATATATACATAAAAAACTGTTGTGCGCGAAAATCTCCTCTACTCTATCTAAAACTTACTCTCTCTCTCTCTGTCTCTCTTCTCTTCTGTCTCTCTTATATATATACAATGAGTATAATACATAATGTATATATATGTTGTCTGTTGTTTATCTTATAGCTTGTTCTTAGCGTTTCTGTGATGGTTAATCAAGACTTATTTTAGTCTGAAATTAACCTATTTATATGCTTGCTGATTCAGCTTTCTTCGGTGCGGTATAACTTTATCCCCACGATCAATTGTAAGTGTCTGTATAAAAGTGTTGTAGCAACGTTTCAGCAGATAATCTCATACCTGCCTATCATCAGGCTTCCGTACATTGAATGTTGTGAGGTCTCACAGCTCCATTGTTATATTTACTGAGATATCATTTTGAAGCTTCTAAAAATTTACAGCCCCATGCTCGGAAACCCGCAGGCTTCATATAGGTACAAAGACTATAACCACTTCTTTCAAGAAATGGATCACAAGATTGACACGCTAGAAAATCACAGAATATCTGCTTGTAAGTTTCCGACGTGGTTTCACTATACACTCAAGTCCCAATAAAAGAAACTTGTTGAAATCATCAAAAAATAAATACCAACCAGCGCTAAAGACCTCATGGAACTAACTAGAACCACTGCCCGTAACCAAACAACATATTTTATATACACAAGGACAAAGCGAACAAGACAAAATTGAAGGAAGCCCCCGTAATGAGGCATCAACCCACTGCTCACCTCGGTTCACATGCATATATCCTCTTTCATGGAAGCAACTTTCGAATCGACGGCCCATGGCTGTAATGCCATCCACACAATCCCAAAGTCAGTGGCTAAGATACATTCAATGACACATTTACTCGACTTTGCCCCATGGCGATAAAAGAAAAACCTGAAACAAATTTCCAACGCACCTAAACAAACAAACACCCCAAACATCACAATGTTCAAGCCAGTACAAACAGAACAATAAACAAAACAACTTACCATTCCTAGATTGTACTAATCTAACAAAGCAGACAATGGCATCAACTGGACACACCACTATACCAAAAGAAAACACACACCCCAAGCCCACTACCTCAACGCCCCAATCCCCACCACTACCCAAGCACAGATAAATTATGTGGCGAAAACAACTAATATACCAGAACCAACACGCCCTGCAGAATCAGACACATATAAAGACTGGAACTATGCACCCTGACCGACAGTAGTATTCGACAGCCAAATGGCTTCCAAAAAACACAAAATCCACCAACCTTCATCCACAAAATACACCAAGACATAACAGGAGCACCTAGAAGACCAACCACGACTATGGAAAGCTGTCCTTCGCCCTACATAAGAGGCTACTACAGTTATAAAATCCAGTACATCGATACTACACAGGCATACTCAAGGACTGCCTTCCAAAACAGACAAAAAAATGCAGCCATCCTGAGGAACCCCAAAGACAAATATTGACCTGTAAAACGCAAGGCATATATGAAATTCCCAGTACCCATACATGCAGGCACCATATTCTATGACAAACCTAGTATAGAAAGAATAAGTAGCCCGCCTAGAAATGAACACAAAAAATGCAGGTAAAGACGAACACAGCCTCAATGACCTGACAATCCACACCTCGAAACACCACACGTCAATATCTCACATCATATGACACCGACAGTACAACCCAAGTCAAATGGCCGACATTAAAACCCTACCCTATGAAAACCCCAGCCCACAGAATCATAAGAGCAAGCCATCAGAGATTGAAAAAAAGACCTAAGCCGTATGAATAGGAAGGGATGATATCCAGCAGACGTGACTCAATCATTTTGGAAGCCTGCACTCTCAAATAGACAAGATCTTCCACACACAAAGCCAGGCAAACACACCTCGTGCCACAAAACAGACTCCCTCGTTGATAGCCCACACTCAAACACCCCCCGACCAGCACCCAGAGCTGAAAACCCAGCTGCTCATTGTAATAGAAGGCTTGCTAATGAAGAGCAGCCTCCTTTCACTACGCGAGCCAAGCGTACACTTGAAAAGCCTCCAACCACAAGAACTGCCAAGATGTTGCCAGCCTATCAAAGCACACAAAAACGACAGAAGAAAACCAGTAAAACACCAATTCAATCATAACTCCAATCCAAAATACCATAGACCTCTCGAAAGGCTCACCTAATCCAGAATCAGTTATGCACCAGCCCTCAAATTTAGTGAACAGGTAACATGTTATAGGACATCACATCCATCAAAGCCTAGAATGTGGGCAGATGGAGATCTGCTAAGGAACGTTGCATACACTATGACAGAACTACAATGACGTAGGATAATACCAGAGGGAAACAAAACAGCACACATGTAAGTACCCGCGAAAGCTTGAAAACTAAAAAACAGATTATATATGATAATGTGTGTGTGTGTGTGTCCCTTGTGTGTGTGCTGATGATCGTGGTTGTTCAAGTTTTTGACATTTGCAGGTACTTACATGTATGCTGTTCAGCTTCCTTCGGGTATTATCCCACGTCATTGTAGTTGTGCTTTTAAAGTCGTAGCAATGTTTCAGCAGAATCTCATCTGCCATCATCAGGCTTCTGTATTGAGTTAATCAGATGAATGTATGTATGTATGTATGCATGTATGTATGTATGTTCAGCAAACAAAGAAAATTTCAAAAAATAACCATGATTTGCGAAGGAAAAGGAACTTTTATTCCCCTGAGAAAAGACACTACGGGAACATAGTGTCTATATATCTTTCTTTGTTTAGTTTTTTATTGACCAGTCTGCTATCAAATGTCATTTTCTCCAGTGCATGTAGTAAAATGTGATTTTAAAAAAGGCTTGTTCTCTCCCTCTATCTATCTTTTTCTCCCTTTTAGTCAACAATCACCATTCAGGATAATGCACCTGGAAATACATCTGTTAAGCACTTAAAAATAGCAGAAGGAAGACTGCCCTCAAACAATGACAATAATGGGTGGAAATTAAGGATACTTCTGTGGTCACTGGCAAGGGTGTAGATTGATTATGACAACTCACAGTTTCCCATACAATAGGCAACTGGAAAAAAGATTCTTTTTCCCCCTCTGCTTTAGGGAGAAAAGAAAGAAAAAATGGCAAATGAGAAATCCTGCTGAGAAGATCCAAATGTCTGCTACTTAATTTCAATAGTACCATTGTTGAGATCCAACCCAGCACGTGTTGATTGGGAAAGTTTAATCCTCAATCAGGAAATTGTTAAGGACAGCAAATAACACTTCTTTTGTCAATTCACTGTTGATTAAGATTGGAGGAGAAAATTAAAGCCAAGAACACACATGACTAGGCTACAAGGAAGAGAAAAGTAAAACAATAACGTTACAACAATTGGCTTCGTTTTGTCACCATTTCCCCTTCTAATTGCCTCCAGAGAAAACTTAGCCCAGAATTTAAGTAGACCATCTGGGCAGTTTTTTCTTTTCATTTTGCACATTGATTCTGGTAATAATGGATATGAGGAAGAAAGGAAGATTAGGGATGTCTAATTTTGAATGAAGTTAAGGATGTAAATCTGCAAGATTCATCTTCCTGGAAAATGAACTTCTCGTTTCTAACAAAACATCACTTTTGGCTCCCATTTTTTCAATGTAATGAGACAAACAATGTCTTTTCAGAAATGTACAATTTTAGATTCAAGGACATGCACAAGTTTCAGGGAGGCCAGGAAAGATTTCCAAGGGGGCTTAAAAACAATGTTTAAGTATAAGTCAGAGGTGGTATTCAGCAGGTTCTGACCAGTTCTGGAGAACCGGTAGCAGAAAATTTGAGTAGTTTGGAGAACCAGTAAATACCACCTCTGACTGGCCCCACCCCCATCTATTTTCTGCCTCCTGAGTCCCAACTGATCGACTTGGTCTTCTCTTGTCGCCCTGCACAGAAGAATGGAGCTGGAAAGCAGGTTAGTGGAGTGGGGTAGGAATGGGATTTTGCAGTAACCTTCTCCTGGAGTGGGGAGGGAATGGAGATTTTGCAGTAGCCTTCCCCTGCCATGCCCTCCAAGCCACACCCACAAGCCATGCTCACCAAGCCATGCCCACCAAGCCACACCACGCCCACCAAGCCATGCCCACAGAACCAGTAGTAAAAATATTTGAATCCCACCACTAGAATAAGTGAAATGTACATTACCCCAAACATGCACAATTTAAAATTATTGCCTTTGTTTTTATAAAGGTTGTGATATTTCTTTTGTTTTCTTTCAGTCTTCCAGGACAGGAATCTATGCACTTTGTCCAAACCAAAAATATATTGGGAACTAATTTCATTGTTATCTTTTTGAGTTTTCAGAGTTTCAGAGTTTTATATTCCTGAACATTAGGCATATTAATAATATTTACTCGTAAATAATGCACATGGGGTGTGTTTGAGCTGGAGGTATCAGGGGGAGTCTGTTTCTGCCCAGGTGTTTGCCTGGCTTGTGGTG